>RJWT010031235.1:0-14445 GCA_004365215.1 Cuniculus paca | reverse complement strand
TCCTGTGGACACCTTGATTTTAGCACAGGGGAATTCAGGCTGATGTCTTACTTCCAGAACTGCAAGGTAATAAATACGTGTTGTTTTAAGCCACTGTTTGTGATAATCTGTTATGAATGTAAGAGTAAAATTAACAAACAAGGTTTTGATGGCTCTTGATACAAAATTAAGCCACTCAAGAAACATTCTCATTCTCTTCTAGTGACCTAGTATGTTTTTATAAACCTGAGAAATAGTAATAGCTCATTATATTAACTGATTTCTTTGCAAATGGAAATAGGGATTAGGTACAACAGCAAGATAATGAATGACTGAAGGACAAAGGTCTTAAGGCTGTTAAGTCCCTTAATATTATAGCAAGTAAGATCAAAAGAGAGATGTGATGTAAGTTTTATCTTAGAAAATTAAATAATTGGGCAACTAGAATGTAGGGATTTATTATGTTAAATATACATGACTGTTTTCTAATACATTGCCATTTGCAATAGATAACTGCAGGTTTCATTCCTGCACAGCACACAACCTCTTCTGCATAAATGAAGCTCATTCCAGATCCTCTTCTGAGTAATGCATATTACATTCAAGTAACTAAGGGAACCTAAAGCTGCAGGATAATATGTAAACAGTAATAAACTGTTGCCTTCCTTCCTCTGGGCTGCTACTTTCACTCAAAAACTCCTATGCCAGCCCAGCACCTCTACTTAAATTATAGCCTTCCATTTGACTGGAGAATATATATTATTCTTACTCTCTCTTGAATATATTTTCTAAGAAGATGCACTGAAGTAAACAAACGCAATATTTCAGAGAAAAAAATGCAAGCAAACAGAATCCTTTTACAAACACAGCAATCAGATGTAAGCATTTGCTTTAACTACTCACTTAGAAGTGGGGGTGGGGAGAATCACTTCAGGATCAACAATAAATTCAGATCAACAAACGTACTGAGCACCTTCCAGGGAAAAAGCCGCGTTCGCACCCCGGCACATGGATAAGATGTGAGACTTTTCTCATTCTTACTGGTAAATATGGTATGAGGGAAATAGGAACTAGAACATTCTTTGACTTCATCACTGGTTTGTTCATCCGGATGAGATATTCCTTCACTATACAATCTTTTATGCTTTCTTTCACATTTTTAATAATATGCATGGTTATGCTTTATGTTTCAGTGTTTTTGCTTGTTTACTTTGAACAATTTGAAGTCAATTAAGTCTACTACTTTCAAGCAGGCAATTAATATCCCACTCAAAAATAATTCACATGAGCTACCAAATCAGTGGTTCCCATTTTATGTTTTGTAGAACATTTGTAACATATGAAGTTATGTCTTAAAAATTGCCTTTAGAAATGCTTTCCTTTTTAACTAGATAATCAGAAACAGTCTGTAATTAAAAAATATAGCTTAAGTTTGTTGCACATAGAGGTTCCCAAATTTATTGGGATTTAGTTTCGACATTCCCCAACCACATTTTCCCCACAGAAAATATAGTCGTCTCTTAATATCCCTGAGGAACTGGTCCTGGGAACTCTTGTGGATACCGAAACCCACGGATGTGGTTTTAAATCAATGCTTGATTTAAAAGGAGGTAGTATTTACATATAACCTATGCTCATCATCTTTAGATTACTGATAATATATAATGTAGCTGGCATTTAAGTAGTTGTACTGTATAGTTTGAGAATAATGACAACACTGAAAGCCTGTACCTATTCAATACCATTGCGATTAAAAAAAGTTCAATTCTTGGTTATTTGACAGTGTGAATGTAGAACTGCAGACTTAGACGCTGCAGACAGAGGGCTGGTGGCAGCTTATCCTCCGGCATGTGGGGGTTACACCGTTTGGAAAAGGTCATTGTGGAGCAAGGTCTCTCTCTCTGGAAACTTTTGACGTCTCTGGCCAGCAATTCCTTCCCTAGGCTGGAGGAAGAGACTGAGGGGGCCTGCCCTGTGCATTTGAGGATGTTCAGTAGAATACCTGTGTTTTCTCCACTAGATGCCAATAGCACCCTCCCACTTGCACACAACAAACTTATCTCCAGACCTTGGCAAAGTTTTGGGGAGCAAAACTGCCACTGACTGATAGCCATTGTTCTGAAAGATCTGCTAAAGCACTGGGAAGACTGTCTTTTCCAGACTTTACTGCAAATACTCTGGTTATTTTGATTTTACTTTCATCTTGCCATTACCACTAGGCCCAAATAACACCCGTGGCTTAGGCTATTTATTGTCTATCATTCTGCATTTATTCTCAGCTCATTAAACATTCATTTCACCTTTCACCTCTATAGAAACACGTTTTTTCCCTGTGGAAACCCAACTCCATCTGTTCAAGGCATGCCTCTGGTCTCTAGGATCCTTTGAATTCAAACCCTTAGGTCTTTTTCTCATATTCTAGTGTTGTCCTAAACTCTCAATTCTAGTCCCCAAAGGGCTTTCTTCCATATCTAGTCCTTTGTGGTATGTTATTGAAACTCGGAGGACTGACTGAGGAAAACAACCTGGTCCAGTGGAGATTTTATAGGTATACAGGCCAATCCATTTCAAAAAGTGTTTGCATTGCAAAATCTGCCTTGGAATATGATGCATGTTTTATTAGAAATGGAATCTCCAATCTGACAATTTGTTTCTTCTATTTTAGCTTAATTTCCAACCTATTCTTGCTTTCTTATTGATACAATTCTTTTCATCCTTCTTTTACTTATGTATAATATCAGAATGATGCTGTAGTATCTAAAGAAGCATTAATAACATGAATGGAGTTGAACATAGAATTTAATTACAAAGATTAAAGTCATGAAAGCTAGAAGTCATCATGGGTATTTCTTTGGGGCATGTACGTCTCAGCTTTGTTCTCTCTTCTCTTTAAACTCTTTGTCTCTAGTACACAGGTAAAAATGCTGAACACAAGCATTAGTACCATCATTATGCAGATTAAGGAAACTGGGGCTCAGAAATGCTGAGTGATATTCCAAAGATCACAGAAGTGGTTAATATATTAAGGAAAGAAAAAGAATTCAACCAAACTATTCCTTTATACATTCCTAACTGGAGTTTTTTGTTTTATTTGTTTTTTGTGCTTAGAAGTTGGCTTATCAGTAGTAATTCAGCTATACAGTCTCACTCCACTTATCTTTGAATCACAGGGAGACTTGGCCCTTTTTACTTCTGGAGGGTTCTCTGGGCTCTGTGCTTTGCAGTGCTACCAATGGCACATCCCGGATTCATCTATTCCAGGGGATTCTTCACAGTAGCTCCACATTGTCTCTGGCAAGGCAGAGAGGACTATGGTGATGTCCTCATCTTAAAGATGCACCCTGATGCTGGGTGTACTGACACACAGCTATAGTCCCAGCACTCTGGGAGGCTGAGGTAGGAGAATCACAAGTTTCAGGCCAGCCTGGACATCCTAGCAACTCAGAGAGTCCTTGTCTCAGTATTTACAAAAACGGAGGTTGAGGCAGGGGATGTAGCTCAATATGAAGGCCCTGGGTCCAGTCTCTATTACTGCAAAGAAAAAAGAAGAGAGAAGAGGAGATAGCATGCGCACTACACTGTAGAAAATCTGTGACTTGTGACACTCCTGTGAGTGGGCCAGGAACAAAACATGATTCATCAGATAGTGAACTCCGCACTGATGCCTCACCACACAGCTCCACATGAGGTCCTCCGAGCAGGGCCGGCGCTCTAACGACATGATGACAGATGGAGTCAGTTATGAAGATCTGTACTAAAAACACTAAAGCAAGTGCACAATAGCTTCTCTGAGCTTCACTCTCCAAGTGAAGATGGAGGAAGTCAACACAACACTTGGATGCAGAAAGTAACCATGATAGTATGCCTAAAATCAACATCAGATATGTAAACGTGGGTATGCAGAAATTTAGGACAGTATAGACCATAAAAGATCACCTATTGCAAAGAAAAATGGCTTTGGGGATTAATAGAAATGAAATCTCAGAAGAGGAGGAATCAGGGTATTTGACAAATACAGAAAAACTCACTTCTGATTCCAACTTGCAGTACATTGTGGGGTTTTGGATAAACTTATGCTTTCTCTGAACATCCCCATGGATATAAAAAGCCTTATTTATTTTAAGTTCTATTTGCAGATTTAGAAACTGAGGCTGAGAAAGGTGAAAGGAGAGCACCACCTGTCAATCATGCAGCTTGGGTGCTGAGAGCTGATTCTGAAGGTCATGTTCCTTTCCTTTGCGGTGCATTTACCAAGCAGAAAGGAGAACTAGCCCTTCCTCAAGAAGCAAAGAAAAATTTGTTTATTTTGAGCACTAACAGAGCCTCAAAAGACCTGCAAGGCATTAAAAATGGCAGAAAAATTAGTAAAGGTTTAAGGAAGCAAAAACTTCAGAGTATCGAGTGATAAATAAAATGATACGAATATAACTCTTATGTTATTTCAGGGTATCTGAGAATGAGTTCCACCTTTGAGAACTTAAAATGTTAGTTTAGGGTTGAGGTTGAGGCACTCAAAACAAGGAGCTGAAGATCAAGTTAAAGAAATTAGTTAGTGTGATGTTGGCAGTTCTAGAAAATGTACAAAAGTAGGATAAATTCAGCTCTATGTAAATTTTGAGCACTTAAAATAAAGTTAACAAAGAAGACTTACAATCAATTTTTTTCCTCCAACTTTCTGTATTACTGAAAAAGCAATTGCTTGCTCAGAGAGCTGAGTTTATACAGATCCCCAATTCTACTGCTTAGTACCGAGTTGAACTCCTAAGAGTGTGTAAAGCAAATCCCTATATTTTATTTTTGGCAGTTTCACAGAAAGCCATTCAACTCATTTTATTTATTAAAAACATAAATAAAATAGAATGGGTTTTTAAAATAAAAGAAGCCACTTTCTGAACTCCTCTACCTTGGCTCATTCTGTATTCCACAGTAGTTCTCTCTACCCAAAGGCCACAATCTGGAAGTTATGTAAATATTAACAATAAAGCCAATGAGTGAAACTCCTGTTAATTTGAACTGACATTAACCCATTGCTGATGAAAACTTGTGTCTTGGTATAAACTCTCAGATGAAAGGCACAGGAGTGATGCACATTTCACAGACATGACATGACAATGAGAACCGGGTGGCATTCGAGGAGATGAAAGCTGAAGTCGACAGAAGAGCAGATTGTTGGAGAAGGCATGAATGTTAAAGAGATACCTTGGGATCTTCAAAATACAGTTTTCCAGTCATCATCAACCCCCAAGTGACTTGTATTCAAGCTTTTATGACAGGAGTTACTGTCTCCACTACAAAGACCTCAGTACTTTCTTGTGCTCCTGGGCCAAGGTGGGATGAACGGGGGCCGTGTTCTTGTGTGGCCTTGCAGGGTTTGAGAGCCCTGGTGCATGCTGTTAGCCATCTGCAGGTCTGGGCAGTGGCGGAAGGACTGTACCTTCACTCCAACTCTACCCCTTTCAGAGTCCCAGCAACAAGTATGATGCATCTAATTGCTGGACTTCTACTTTGTCTCTTCTAAAAATACATTCAGTTGAAACACATTTTTGAACACTTGAAACATGTTCAGTTACTTTAAAAAATACAGTGAATGAGAGCATTAAAAGTCTCCTAATAACGGAAGCATTCTACAATAAGTGCATCTCTGAATCATAGAGGACTTCTCACTTATCACAAATACTAGAATGCAGAGGGAATGTGATTTGTATTTAGCAGCCTGCATGTCCTGTGTAAAATGAGAACCTAAATAGGGACATTTTCAGTTCACTATTGGCTTGGTTCTTGTTTTTTTCCTACTCTCTTTTTTTACTCTGTTGTTTTGACTGCAAAGAAAATCTGATGCCTTCCCTTAATTTGAATACATGAATACTGTATGGATGAAACTATTTCAGAAATTAAATTGGCTTAGTCTTAACCTAGGAGATACTTTTTCAGTAAATGCTGATCAAAATCTTCATAGAATTCTGTTGGAAATACCTATATTTTATGGGTTAAAATCACTAAAAATGATATTTTAATTCCATTCCATTGCTTTAAGCCCTGTAATGATTCATGTAGGAAGAAATGGGTTGTCTTGTCCCTCCAACCCTCCTCCATCTGGGTCTCTACATGTAGCACCTGCAGGTGCAGACTTCTTGTAAAGCTCCCAAGGAAAAAGGCAGTCACTACCTTTTATAGCTGTTTCTTCCTCTGCATGGACACGTTACCTGAGCTAAATTACTGTGACTAATTCCACTTCTGCCAAGATACAACTTAAAGAATATCTCCTTTGGCCCATCAAGCTAAGCCAAGTTCCTGCCTGGTATCCTCGCTCTGGCTTTCCCGATCACTTGTTCATCCATTCTGTACTCCAGTTATGCTGTACTATTCCTTTCTGATACTATGAGATCTCCTGGGTCAGGTCTATGTACTGTCGTCCTCAGCATCATTAGAGCCTCACCCTAAATTTTATATGTCTCTTGTACTTTTCTAACCACAAACAACTGAGACAGATTACTTGATTTAGAAAACCTGAGGACCCAGGGATAAAAAGTTTTTAACTAATGTCATACAGCAGTATTTCAGGTTTATTTATTTATTTATTTGTTTGTTTGTTTGTTAATTTATTTGAGCTAACATTGGAAAGTCATTTCTTCAGCTCTGATGTGTTTCTAAACCCCACCCATCATTGGACAAATGCTGCAGTGTGAGGTGGTGTGGACATCCCAAGGGCAGAGTCTGAGATGGTATACTAGGCAGAAATATACAAGGATCTATTAGGATTTAAGCTGGTAGAAGTTCCCTAAGTCTGCCAAATAAATCTTCTTAAGTTTGGGTCCTTTATCTAATGTTGCCAGGAAAGCCAGTTTGTATTACAGTCACATGTTACTTCATGATGAGGATACATTCTGAGAAAAGCACTCATCAGGTGATTTCATCATTGTGGGGATATCACAGCACGAGCTTACACAGACCTGGATGGTCTAGGTCAATCACTTGATGTGGTCAATCAAGAAACACGGTAAACAGGAGATGGATGAGGTGGTTACTACTGGCATAATATGCCCATACTGTTTTGCAGGAAAAAAAATATACAGAGAAGTACACTGTAAAACATCTAACATATTGATAAAAAGTATGCATTGTCAGTACATAAGGCACTGAATTAGTCATTTATCATCATTATCAACTATTAGGGACCAGACATAATTGTACATGCAATGCTTTTGTATCACTACCAGTGCAATAGGCTTATTTTCTCTGACATCATCGCAGACACATAAGTAATGTGGTGGACCAAGACACCACAACATCACAACAATAACAATGCTACTAGGTGATAGCCATTTTCCAGCTTCATTACCTTATGGGGTTAAGAAAATTTTAAAAAAAAATAGTGCTATGGGGTGTGGCTCATTGATTGGTAATATGCTTAGCATGTGCAAGGCTATAGGTTCAATCCCTAGCATTAAAACAAACAAGCAAACAACCAAAAGCAATGCTATGAGATCACCATGATATATTTGTCCTACTGTTGACCGAAATGTGATTATGTCTGGTTTTTGTACCTGGTAGGTCAGAGAAACCTGGACTCAGAGCTTGGGAAGCCCAAGTGTGCCCCAAACAAGAAAGTGGGACTCTATGAACTTGGGTAATTCAACTAAGCTATAGTATCCTTTTCTTGCTTTTGCCTCCAGTCTCTTGCAGACACTTAGCTCAGAGCAGACCCAGCAATGTTCCTTTTTTAATATCAAAAAAAAAAAAAAAAAAAGAAGAAGAAGCTGAAGAACAGAGCAGAGATGAGATCTATGGTAAGGGATGAAGACACTCATCAACCCATGCTGCTTTCTGCTTCAGCAGACAAAGCAATGCATCCTCAGTCTAACACAAAGATAGCCGCAGTGTCAACAAAGTGCGAGAGCATGAAAATCAAGATCCCTTCACAATGAAGTAATAAAGAGGAAAAGTGTTAGAACACACATGGAAATCCTCACATGTGACCACCCTCCTGGTGACAGGCAAGACAGCTTTGTGGAATGTCCAGTTCTCTGTCCTTCCCTTATTACAACACAGACGGCTGATTCAGAAGGCAAGGCCAAGGTCACCTCCACTTCTTTAGGGTTAAGCCTCAATGATTGGATGTTTCCACTTCTCAGGAAGGTTATGAAAACTTCCATATCTGGTGCACAGGACTTTTCACTCATCTTGTCAAAGATAAACCCAGCCCTCGTCAGTGGAGATAACATATTCATAACAGGGATAAACTATATGGTAACCTCAAGAGGGCCTAAAGTGGGGAATGTTGAGGGGCAAATAGGAAAAGACAACTTGAGAGCAGATGAAAGAGTTTGCATGGATAAGTAGGAGAAAAAAAGATCAGCTATGTGTGCGTGTGGGCAGGGCTACACACACAGGCTCACGTGTGAACGTGCAATCATGCAAGTGTTATTAGATGTGCATGGGTATCAATGTGCACACGCAGTCATGTGTGGAAAGTTTAGCCTTTTTCTTAGTTTACTTTAGGCTAATGAAGGCTCTGTTGACAAAGATGACACCTTTTTATGGACATAATAAAGGTTAAAAATAACTGAGCATGTGAGTGCATGTGTGTGCTTGCATATACATGTGGAGGATGTAGTGTGTGTAAGCATGTGTATGCATGAGTGTGTATACAGGTGTGTATTTCTGTGCTGATATACAAGATCAGTACGCGCCCATACCCAAACTAGTAAAATGACTCACTGGGAAGACAGTATGAGCCAAATGAAATAGGAAGCTGAGCCTACAGGGCTCTCATCCAGGTTTGGCACAGAAGCCTGGGGGTAGGACTACAGGGCAGGAGTTAACAAAGCAGCTTCCTGACTTCTGGGATGTTAGTTGGCACCTGGCACCAGAGTTATATTTTAGAAGAGAGGAAAATAAAATCTTCATAAGGGGATTAAAAGCATGGCAGAGGCTCAGGAAATGTATTCTAATAACTATTCTAATAATCACAGACTAGGAGCTGGTACCTTCACTAAAAAATACAAACTTAATTGGATACTTTCTAAAACTATTAAAATGTGGGTGTGTACTTACTTATATATGTAAGTACATAAGGGACAATCAAAATATGGTGAATGTACAAGCCTAAAAAATTATTATAGTAAAAAAATGTATTGCCAAGCACAATGACACAAGCATGTTAGAAGTGAGGGGGACTATTTTGAGGGAGATTAATGGTAATAAGTCTTCTACTGTAATAAACTTAAAGATTTCAATATTTGCCTTTTCATCATCCCTCATATATGTATTGGGAGAAGCACAAACTATGTGAGCCTATCTAGCAGGCAATATTTGTGGATGCTTGGGAGGTTTAATACATACAATCAGATGCATCCAGCAAGAAGACACTAAAATCCATATCCAGAATGATTGCAGCATTTCATAAGGGAACTATGCACATGCTAGCACATATTGGTATTTGCTAAAAGAAATATTCCATCATTTTAGAGCACATAAACTGTTTTCTTCACTAAACTCCTACTGTGGTAGAACACTTAAAAATGCATTGTAATTTGCTGGTGTCTAGATTCATGTTTTATTCCATATTCAGAAAAGCATTCTTAGTTACAGGCTTTTGTTTCCTTTTGGCATTTCAACCTTGACTGAAGCTTTGCTTATATTTCTTAATAAGACCACTTTGCAAGGCCGCTACAAAACCAATTCCTAAACTAAGAGAGAAACAAGTATCAGGGTGTTATGGTTTGTGTCTAGGTGGCCCCCCAAGCCTCATGGAGGAGGCTGAATCTAACATTTCTGATTGGTTCATTGTCTAGCGCTGGGATTGGCAGTGTGAGCACTGCACACATCCAAGGGCAGGGCCAGCATACTACATAAGGGAGGGAAGGAGGCGTGTTTTGCTTCCTTTTGCTTTTTTGCGCTTGTTGCTTGAGGCTGCCATGAACAGCTGCCTCTCAGCCACGCCACCTGCCTTGGAGCCAGCTGAGTATGGACTGAAGCCTCCAAAAACTGTAAGAAATAAACCTTTCCTTCCTTCATGTCGGGCATCAGGTATTTTGTCTCAATAACGAGAGAAAAGTAACCAATACACAGGGTCACAAAAAAGCTTCCTCCTTATAAGTTTAAAAAAAGAAAAGCAGTGTTTTAAGAGAAGAAAAAAGATTGTGGCATAAACAGAAATTTTTATAAAACAACCAAGTGCACAGCTACCTATGAGATAAAGAAAGACTAATTTTAAGGAGAAAACTTGCTATATCATCTTACTTACATGATCTAGTAGACCTAGCTTGTTTTTCTGGCATTTCCATACTCAAATTTCTAAAATCAGGATCAAAGTTGTATTTGTATATTTAAATTTCCCTCAATTCCTCTTATTGAAAAACTCTTCTAATGGATGTCACCTTAAAAACCTTCTCATGTAGTAGGCAGTAAAAGACCAAGATTTTTGAGCTACAAATGACTCTTCACCTTTTTTCTCTTGTTAAACCTATTTTCTTTACTCTAGTAATTCACTAGTTAAGGCTTAGAAATGGAAGCACAGCATCATTTGAGGGCTAATTAAGATCTGGTTGAATGGAGCTTAACCTACTTCATCCTGTCCTGGAGTTAGGATGAAGAAAGTTTAGCCTTTTTCTTAGTTTATTTTAGGCTAATGAAGGCTCTGTTGACAAAGATGACACCCTTTTATGGATATAATAAAGGTTAAAAATAACTGAATTTGTATCACATATAAGATTCACACAATGTGTTGAAAAATAATCTACACATCACTGCTAGACCAAGGCTCGGTTGGTGGCAAACAAAACAAAACAAAAAAAGAAACAACTTTTTTTTGTTATTGAAACAAGAATGAAGAGGGCAACATGGTTAAGGAGAGAAAGATGGTGAAGGGGCAGCCATACTGAGAGACTTCAACTTGCATGTCCTTGATATTCAAAGTTAGCCTGCAAAGAGCAGGTGGCTGGGTAAGTCTAAGGGGCTGATTGCAGTGCAGCTGCACGCAACAGGGAATGGCTGACAGGATGAGACAGAAAAGGCAAGGTGCAGCGAAAGCACTAGGGCCCAGCTGACTTTTTACAGATAGCATTGAAATTCTACCCGAGAGTTGGCACAGAGCAAAGAATTGGTTTGAGTAATTGGCAATATGGGTCTGGTAAAAGGTTAGGGGACAAAGAGACTGAAGTAACTGTAGCAGAAATACTGGCTGAGCAGCCCAGGCCAAAAAGAGATGGAGAGATTGATCAGCCACCAAATGTACAAATGCCAAGTTCTAGAAAGCAAGGCTGCCAAATGACTGGTTTTCCAGGTGATGTATTTCAACTGGAAAGAATGCCAGAGACTCTGCACTCACTCTCCCAGACCCCTGTGCTCAAAGCACAATAGCCACCATTGTGACTTTCTTTCCCCTTACTCCCTGAAGCTGGTCCTGTGCCTACTACTGGCTAATTTTACCTCCTAAATATTCCTAACCTGGATTTCCTCTTCTTCATAGCTAATACTATTGGGCTGGAGGTAAATAACTGAAATCAGTTTTCAGACTTGAATCTGAATACTGCTTTTGCCACCTATTGACTGTGAGACCTCAGGCCAGGTAGTTCACCTCCCTGAGTCCATTTTCTCATCTGTAACATCAGTACCTGACATCCTTGGCCTGCCCTGGGAACCTAATAAGATGGTCCATGGGAAATTCCAAGCACAGTCCATGGCACATGAGTGATGCTAATAACTGCTTGTTGAATATTGTGTTTACTTCCAGTTAAGTTTAGATCTCCATCATTTTTTCACCAGGTTACTGTGGTAGCTACTTAATGACTCTCCTGTCTCCCAGCTGGTCATCTTGAACCTGTTTTCTATATTTCTATGGCAGTGACCGATGTAAAAAGTTTGATCACATCATTCCGTTGCTGGAGATGGACTAGGGAAACACTATCCATCTGCTCTGAAAGGCCTGCTCCCCTCCCCTCCATAGGCTACTTTTGTTCTGCCTTTCTCAGTTGGCACAGGCATTTGCTCCTCTGGGAAGAGCCTCCTACTGCTCTCCTTTCCTATGATGCTTACATGCTTGCTGGGCTCCTGTGCCCTTCGACATGAGATTAGGACTTCTCTGTTTATAGACTCCTCCTCTCATGCGACCGAAAACTACTGGAAAACAAGACAGATTCACCACCTGTGTAGTAAGTAGCAAATACTACTGTACTCACTGAATATATGTGGATGGGTGCTCAGGTACATGTGTATACACACACACACACACACACACACACACGCAGTTGAACACAACTCAACAGAATATGGCAATGAGACAATTATTCTCAGAGTGATCATCACCTGTGAAGTTTAGGTTGAAGAGAAGTTAAATTACAATCAGTTTCTCTCACTTCTTTTTTATTTTCAGTTACTCACATTTTGCATCCCTCAGTGTGTACTTTCACTGCAAGTAAATCTCGAGGTTGTGATTGATTTAGAACAATTCACCTTAACTTGTCCACAAATGTAGGACCTCTGCCAGCTTCATCTTAACCCCTTGGTTTTGCTGTCTTGTTTAGAACTTACCAGACCAGATGTGGACACTTCACTAAGTTAGACCAAAGAAATCAGTTGGTCACTCTCATCCTTGCTTTTGCTTTCTCTCATATTTTGATTCATTCCTGAAAGTCAGAGAAAAGTTTTTCAACACAGGGAATGTGAAACTTTGGGGTGATAATGACCATGTTGTACCACGTGTATGGCAGGCCAAGAAAGTTCCTTTAAACAGAGAGAAGATTGAGGAAGCTACACAACAACCAAATAGCCTGAGGTGCAGAGATGGAGTGCGTGTCCTCAATGGCACATTCGCATTCACTCTAACTGTCCTGTTGCAAGCACAAGCGTCAATTAGAGGAGCCTTGTGGACAGTTACCCTCTCTCCTCCTGGCCCTGACTTGAGTTCTATGGTTTTAAATGTTATGGACATTGGAGTTAAGTATATATTTATATTCTACAATGAATACCCAGCTGTCAGGGAGAAGACAACATGTTTAGCATCCAAAATAGCCTGGATGCACTGAAGGGATTACATGAGATGAAATTCGAATAAGATAGATACAAAAAATTACACTTAGGAAAGGAAAAATAAATTCTATAAAAACTAAATGGGAAAGTGCTGGGGAGAAAATTAGAGTAGAAAATCGAATAACCTAGGGATCAGAGAAGACCACACAGTGAACTCTAGCTGGGAGAGACAGGGCTACAAAGTAAGAAAGAGACTTGGACAAGGACGTGTGACCCTATTAAAGTGGGATAGGAAAGGGACCAGTGTCATCTTTCTGCCCCCTCTGAAGTTTCTCCCAGAGTTCTGGGGCTACACTCGGATCTGATGTTAACACTGTCATCACCAAATAGGACTGTCCTTGATGGGGAAGGAATGAATATCACTTGTACATACACATCCCAGTGTAGAACTCAGGAATATGGTCAGATGAGCCTCAAATTGTAGTTGAGCTACTTTGTTTCTCTGGGAAAAGGAATGATGTGGTGAACAGTGAGATAGTCGCTGCCATCTATATTGTGCAATTCATTCTTACAATGACTCCTTCAAAATTGAAAGGGTATCTATTATTTTGATAATATGATATATACATATCTAATATGCATACATAATTTTGTTTCTTTATCCTTTCTCCATCATGTTCTTCTCTATGGCAGGAAACACTCTTCAATTATGATTCTTTTTTATTAAGTTCGGATATCATGATGTCATATTATTTTTAAATCAACATCTGTCCCCCCCCCTTTTTCTTTTGCGGCACCAGGGATTGAACTCATGACCTTGCGCTTGCCAGGCAAGCGCTTAGGCTACTGAGCTAGATCCCCCGCCTTAAATCAACATCTTAAGCAGTCATTAACAATTAATAGAAATCAAAATTTGAGATAAGATCTATTTGTCTGTCCAACTCTAGATTATATCTCCACATTAACGAATTGACATATAATAAGACAGCCAGAACGCCCTGAATTTACCCACTGAACAGACAACTGGTTGAGCCAGAAAGCACAGAGCACAACTCCATTGCTTTTTACTTTTCAAATAGTAGCTCATAGTCTGAATTTTGACATGACTTTGGACTCCATTTCCCTACAGGATGGAGAGTCTCTATCAATCACAGCTACGTACAGAGCCTTCTTAAAGCTGTGGCAGTCAGGAGTCTACAGAAGAGATAGAAACTCTCAGATGCTCATACGCACAAGGAACTTCAGTCTGTTTCAGGAACTGACACTAACACCTCATGAAACACAGCAGTTAGACTGACCAGGATCCTACACAGTATTCAACATTGGTTTCTAGGATTTTGACAGTCTTACCATGTACTAAAATTCACACTGCTATTATTAGTACATTGCAAAACCACTTTATTGAGGTATGACTGACATACCAAAAGCTTCATGTATTTTATGTATACAACTGGATCAATTTGGGGATAAGTGTATTTCTGTGAAACCATCACTTCA
>RJWT010031234.1:0-14430 GCA_004365215.1 Cuniculus paca | reverse complement strand
GGATGGCTATTTGGTTTTTCTGGCCAGTGCTGGCTATCGGTATCTGATGGTGGGTGCCCATGCCTCAGCCCTGAGCTAGGTACCAGCCCACAAGGTTCCCCAGCATTTGCACGGGAGTGTAACTGGCCAGGGCCTTTGGATCTAAGCTGGTTAGGAATCTACAGGATGTTGTCTGGAATGCCCAGGGGAACTTGGTCCAAGCAACTTCCGTGGGTCTGCCTGCAACCTGATGCTGCCGGCAGACGTGGATAGCAGTCTTGGCCTCAGGCGTATCCTGCCCATATCCAAAATGGCGCCTGGCCAATCACTCTCTCCTGTGGGGGTATTGAGTACTGTGCACTCACCACCAGCCAGCACAAATCTCCATGTCTGCCACTCTTTTTCACCTCTGCGCCTCTCTGCAGAGACCTCTGGGGTCGACTGTGACTGCGTGTCTCCAGGCTCAACAGCTCTTCTCGCAGGGTGAGTCTGGCTCCAGGGTAAGGCACTGCTAGCCACCACCTTCTTCTTCATTTAAATTCTTCTTTTTATTCTCTCTGTGGGCTTCAATTCATATTTTAGATTCTTTCTGTGTCCAGGAGACCCACTTCCTTGCTTCTTGTCCTCTCCATGATGTTGTATTCCAGCATCTGAACTGTTTCTCTCAGAGACTGTTTACTCTGCTGCTTACTGTTCCACCATCTTTGATGTTCTCCAGTTTCACATTTATTAAGGGTAGAAAAAAGTACACTCTGCAGAATAAGAGTGGGCCACTGAGAGAAAGCTCACAGTGGCTGCAAGGTTAATGGTGGGGTCTTTTGTATCTCTTTCTTCAGTCTGACATAAGATCTAGGCTGTCCTATCACAAACCTGCTGATTTTGCACCAGAAGAATTGGAGACAGCACTTTCTTTCTTTTTTTTTTTTTTTTTTTTTTTTTTTTTTGCAGCACTGGGGATTGAACTCACAACCTTGCGCTTGCCAGGCAGGTGCTTAGGCCACTGAGCTAGATCCCCAGCCCTGGTGTTTTTGAGACAGGGTCTCACTATGCCATTCAGGCTGGCCTTGAGCTCACTTGGTATCCCAGGCTGGTCTTGAACTCACAACCAAGACAGCACTTTCTGATTCGTTTCAGGTGCAAGGCTTGGAAACTGTGTTTTGCACATGTGTCCTGGGTCTTTGTGATTGACAGGTCATGCCCACTTGTCCAGACAGTTTTCCCTGCCCTAATTTTCTACCTCAATTACACTAAAAAATGTCATTCATTGTTTTTCTAATTGGACATCCTGTACTTTAATTTTCTAGTTCTGTCATCAACAGCAACACGGGAGCCAAAAGCTACTTGGGGGCATTCACATTGAGGCCCTTTTTCTGCCAGACTGTCTTCTCAGACACTAGGTTGACTTGGCTGTGCCAGCTAGAGCAGGATGGGACATTGTGTATACAGTCAGGAGAGAAGGGAGGCAGAGGCCCTGAAATCTCTCCTTTCCTCTCCACTTATACACTTGCCTCAACTCCTTCAACCAAGTGCAATGAAACTAAGACCTATTCCTCTCTACCCAGAATTGGGGACCCAGTTCTCTTTTCCATCTACCCAGACTAAGGAAGGGAGATAAAAGTACTTAGAAAACCCCTCTCTCTCCACAAAGCCTGGATCTAGAGCCCATTATCTTCCTATGAATTCAACCCTTCCTTTGTGTGTTGGAAGCTGAACATTAATTCTTGGTTTCCTTGCTGTGGGTAATACTAAACTTGCCCACTGTTCTCCGACTCCAAAGGCAGCTGAATTCCTCAGGTTGATTAGGGGAGAGGCTGGTAGGGCTTCATTTTCAAGATGCTGAAAACATGACTTTTTATACAAAAATAAAGTGAACAGGTGTCAAAGATTTTATTTAGCTCATTAATTATTCAAGAAGCCAGTCAGTTAAAAGGGATTCAAATCAAAATTTGAGTTATAAAGAATTATATTCTCTTTGATACAAACTTCATTTGCATTGCTAAGGACAGGAATCATTTACATCCTTATCAGTTGTCTTCAGTTTAAGTGTTACCCCTACAGGCATGTAAAATTGCCTAATCAACAGAAAGTCATTCAAAGACATACATCCCTGTCGAGTCAGATAATCCCTAGACAGTTCCTAGGCAGTTCAATGCATAACCCACTACACTTCAATGATACCCAGAGATCTCTTCTGTCCATATCAAGTTTTGCATATTTTTTCCTG
Source organism: Cuniculus paca (assembly GCA_004365215.1). Taxonomy (NCBI): domain Eukaryota; kingdom Metazoa; phylum Chordata; class Mammalia; order Rodentia; family Cuniculidae; genus Cuniculus; species Cuniculus paca. Next base: position 12,227 of record RJWT010031234.1, on the reverse strand, counting down.
ACAAAGTAGAGCCTTGATTTTTTTTATCTTGTTATATTACTAAAAGATAATACAAAAACAAGGAAATAAAAATTGCCATTAAGTATAAGGCTAAATGCTCAATGTCACAAGCATATACCTGGAACATATATTAAAATATTAGAGTTTTTACTAGTCAATATCTAGGGTGGGAGAAAAATTGATGGTTGAACCACAAAATAGTTATATTGTTTTGGAGTATGACTTGCTAGTGTCTATGAAAAATTTAAATCTGTGCATCTTTGACCTAGACAATTCTTTTATAGCTATATCCTCTAGAGACAAATGAACAAACATGCAAATAAACAATTATGAAATTGTCATTAATTCCTTAGGACCTACTCCTTGCCCAAGCTTGGGGTAAATCAGTGAACAAATCAGGTAAAGATTTCTCCTCTCCTGGAACAAGTATTTTCAGGGGGGCAGACGGATGGAAAGCAATGGGTAAGATGAGTGTAAGTTCTCCAGCATTTTGGGGAACTGTTATCGGGATAAGGGAGAATTCAAAGCCCTGTGAGGGAGGCTGGAGGTGGGAAAGGTTTGGATATTAAATAAGTTGGTCCACACAGGCCTCATGGAGAAGGTTAACTTGAGCCAACGCTTCAGGTGGGGGGAGTGGGTCACTCAGCTATGTGAGAGAAAGCAAGGGTAGAGCTCTGAGGTGGGAGTGTGCTTGGCATATTTGAGAAATAGGAGAATGGTCCACTTGGAGCCAGGATTGAGCCGTAGAAAAGGAAGCCAGATCTTTTGTCTGTAAAAGTTAATTGCTTCAGGTGTTTCATTATAATAACAGGACTAACACCGGGAATTCTTGCTGAACTGACTTAGGGTTCTTGCTGATAGCAAGTCACAGTAATCAGGTATGGGGATTCTTTCCAAACCAATTTTTGTTAAAACTGCACACCACAGTCCTGTTGGAAAACAGACCTGAGGCTGAGGCTTGGTGGAGAAGAAGACATAATAATCTATGAAAAGACCATACCCTTCTGCTAGCCTCTTTTCATAATATCTCAATGCAAAGAACAGAAAAAACAATGATGAAACAGTAAGGTTAATGGGATCTGAGCGAGCCATTGTTGTGAGAAAGGTAAACTGAGCAGAGACAAACCCCGCCTGCCCTGAAGGAAAGAAGAGGAGTTGGTGTTAAAGAAAAGAGCAAGAGCTGTAGGAGAAATGTTGCATCCCTTTCCTCACCTCTCATGAAGTTCGTGGCTGAGGCCTCTATAACAAAAGATATCTTAACAAGAGAAAGGCCTACACATTTATTTACTGTGTTAGACATCAGGGAAACCTCAGAAATGAAGACTCAAAGGAATAGGAAACTCTCTAAATTTTTTTGCTTAGGTTTGATGAATAGTGAACAGCCATGCAGAATGATTGGACAAAGGGAACATGATTTAATCTTGACAAGCTGCAGTGAAGCAAGGCCCGTCTTCTTTGATTATTCTTGGTGTCTCTGTGTCTTTGGTTCCTTTCTTGGGAGGGTACCTCTCACAGGAGGGTTTCATGACCTGCTTTAGAGGAAGATCAGTGAATTCTTTTATATCCTGCTTCAGGGAGAAAGTGGGAAAAGGGCAGAGATCCTCTCTGTTGTGGCTGTTTTGTGAAATGTCAAGGTAACTATGTGAGTGAGCTTCCCATCACTGTGATGAAATCCTTGAGAATAACAGCTCAAAGGAAGAAAGGCTTATTTTGCCTCATGGTTTCAGAGGTTCCAGTGCCTGGTCATCTGGCTCGGCTGCTTTTAGGTCTGTGGCAAAGCAGAAACATCATGTGCAGAGTACATGGCAAAGGAAAGCTACTCACTTCCTGACAGTCAAGAAGCATATTTAGAGGTAGTCAAGAAGGAAGGGGCTGGGGCAAGATACAGTTGCAAGGGCATGCCTCCACGACCCACTCCTTTCCATTTGGCCCCACCTCCTAAGTGTCTGTCACCTGCCCCCAATGCCGTTGATGGAATCATTCACTTATGAAGTTAGAGCCCTTACCTTCCAAAAGCCTTTCTCTAACATTACTGCACTGGGGACCAAGCTTCCAATACATGAGACTACGGGGGGATATTTTTGATTAAAACCGTAGCAGTAGCACATTGTAGGGTGTGAGGTAACGTGTGTTCTGATTTTTATCAGGCTTTAACGTTAGATATTGGAATTATTACTTAAGGTTCCCAAGGAAGGACTTATTTTGACAGATGAAGGAGTGGGTAGCTTATACCTACTCCATAAAGAAGCTAGTTTTGAACTATTATGACTTGAGTAATCAACTCGATGTTAGAGACAAAGTGCTTTAGGTTTGAGTTATTGGCGGGGTAACAATTAGTTGGGCAGCCTTGAACAACTTGCTCAGATTTCCAGCCTTTATTCTCCTTTTCAGTGGGGTAAACAAGTGAGTGGAATTGGCCCAGAAGTAAGCAGCTATGTGTTTGTGGTTATAAACTGAGACTGGGCTTTCTCCTGCTCCTGGGCGGCCTTACCCCACGGCCCTTCGGTACACATCTGTGCTTTCTTCCGTCAAGATGGTGGCTGGCTCTTTGGCATCGCTCTGTGCCTGTGGTCCTTCTGCGGAGGTTTTCCCGGTCAACCCTCTCATCACTCCAGCCTCAAACTCCTTTAGGGTTGGTTATTGCCAGGATGGATCATGGAGCTTGGAAATTTTGAGTTTGGACAAGGATGAACCTGAGGGAAAGAACATTTTAGTGAGGTCGTGTGGGCAGCGCGATGATCCACATTACGGCGAGTGGCACTTAATGGAGATGTTCCTTCTCCCTCCTTTCTTCCCCCCTTCCCCTCCAGGCCAGCGCCCCATCAGAACTGTGCTGCTTAATTATCTCTGCTGATAAAGATAAATGGCAATCATTCAGCTACAGAGTGATTGAAAAAAGAAATTGTGTGAGTCACCCAGGGACTTCTTCCAAACCTTGCTGGAAACTAAGCTGCATTTTTTATGACCTCTGTGCTCTGTAGAGACTCTAATTTCCCCAGTTGGTGGCCATTACCATGCTTTATATAGAACAATCAAAAAACATGGCCCATTAACCTTTGGGAATGACACAGTCAGACAGTGCTTTCGTAAGCAGCGGGCTCTGATGCAAACACGAGAAAATGAGACACACTCTTAGCACAGATTGCTTTCTACAGCTCACCCCCACCCGTGTTGTGATGGCTTCACACTGGACTTCTTGTTTTCACCTCTGTTCTTCGGTCTGTTTCCAGGATCCAGTAGGATCCTCTGAAACAAAGTTAGTTGACATTTCTGCTCCCCTGTTGTGCTCTGAATAGGAGACCAAGTCTTTCCAACACCGGGCAGGCTTAGGCAGGCTGCACCCATATCTCCCTCTCCCTTCTCCTGGCCCATACTGCCTGGAAGGCCTTGGTGCTAGCTGTTTCTCTGCAGAGAATATTCTTCCAGATTTCTGTAGGAGTCCCTCCTCTGCCTCCTTCAGCTTTTATTCAAATCTCCATCTTGTCACCAGGATCTTTCCAGATCACCCTATCTGTATTGGTCAGTTTTCCCTTTGCTGGAGAAAGTACCCAATACCCACAAGTCAAAGAAGAGGTTTAATTTGACTCCTGGTTTAGGGGATTCAGTCCATGGTCAGCTGTTTCCAAGGCCAAAGCATCATGGTAGCAGGGAGTGGTACATGAATTCTGCTTAGTTCATTGCAGCCAGAAAGCAGAGAAAGACAGCAGTGCCAGAGAGGAAGGGACAAGAGACAAAATATCTAATCTCAGGTCAGGCCTCCATTACAGCAGAAATGAGCTTTCCTAACCCTGTGGGTGCTTCCCAAGTCAATCAAATTGACAGTCCACTTTAGCCACCCCACTAAAGATACAAATATATCTCCCAGTTCCCTTTCCTCCTTTCCAGCACTTATCCACATCTAATGTACTATTTTAAAATTTAAAGCTAGCAACCCACTGGTTACCATTGAATTACCAGTTTTACATATGGTACATAAACAAACAAACAAACAAACAAATAAATATTATTACTTACTGTTTATTGCCTCCAAGTAGAAGTAAATGTCACAAAAATGAGAATTTCTGCCTGCTCTGTGGATTATGTCCTAATCTAAATATCAGTGCTTCCCAGCCCTTCCTTGGCCAGGAAATCACATAGGGATGTTACTTAAGCCTTTTCAGTTTTAGGCTAGGATCCATGGGGTGCTGGAGGGCCAGCCTGGGATGCAGAGTTGGAGCACATGTGGATGTGTCTAGAAGCAGGGCTGACAGCTGTTTTCTTGGCAAAGCCAAGTTTGAAGACCCAGGGCAAGGCTGGTCATGTCAGAGCCATTGAGGAGTTTTAAGTGACAGATTCCTGGGTGCCCATCTCTGAGGTTGGCATTCTGTAGGTTGGAAGTGGGACCTGGGAGTCTTGTTTTTAATAAAGCTCACCAGGTGATTCACACGTGCAGCCAGAGTGGGTAAACATGGATGGGGAGAAAGAAAGACTTCCTTGCATGTGCAAATGTGATTCTGATTTTGCCAAATTGTCATCTAGTGAGTACAAAATGAAAATTGGTGTCTCAATTGAAAATCAAAAAATTCCCTTTCCCCCCATTTGCATCATTTGGTTGGCCTCCAAAAATGTAATGATTTCAACAGAGAAAAAAGGAAAATGTGTATAATCATCTTAGACTATCCCCATTCATCACTTAAAATTTCTATTTAGTATTATGGAAATAACACAAGCACATGGTAAACATTTCAAGCTGTAAACTTTGAAATGAGAACTTTTCTTCTATCCTGAGAATCCAGTCTCATTCTTTGGAAGAAATTATTGTCAACTGTGTCTTGTGGATGTTTCTGGAAATTTTTGATGTGTACACGCACACACACTTTTCCCCCTCATTGTAACAAAAGGGAAACATGACCAAATTCTTTGTTACCAGGCTTTTTCTTATTACTGTAGGTCTCGGTTAGCCACGGGTGACAGATCAGCACACCCTATCCCACCTGCCCCAACACATTTCCCGTTGAGTAGTGGGGTTTATGGTCCTTTTCCTTGAATTTGGGCGGGCCTGGGATTATGTTGGAAGTGACCGTCTTTTGGGGATACATCATAAACAGCTGGAGAGCTTCCAGCTGGACCTCCTGGGATGCTTCTCTGGGAACCCACCATGTTGTGAGGAAGAAGTTGCTTAGGTATTCTGGTCAATAGCTCTAGCGGGAGTCTCAGTCAACAGCCAGGATCAACCTGAGGAAATGGGAGGGAGGAAGCGTCCGAGGATTTCAGCCTCCAGCTTTAGGCCACTCCGGCAGGAAGCAGAGATGATCTGTGGGAGCTGAGAAGACAGAAGCCTGAAGATTGGTGCCCACCGTGCTGAGCATTAAAGCTGAATTAAAAGCCCTGGGAGAGGTCTCAGCGGCTGCCTCGGCAGCAAGGCCTTCTATCCCTCTCTGGTTTCTCCCCCGACTTCTCTTTGAAGTTCCCTTTTCTGACTGAGAAAATTTCTTCTAAAAGAAATGCTGTTGCCTTAACTTCCCTTCCCAGGCACCGCATCAAATAAGCAGGCAAGATTCCACCGCAGGAGGCACAAAAGTTCTCCAAGCCACACAGACTTTTCATCTCTGGGGATACCTGGGAGGCTCTGTCTGCAGAACGCCACAGTCACTTCCTTCAACTCCTCCACGACCCAGAGCAACTTTGTCCTGAGCTATTGTCTGTCCTCTGAGTTCAGACATATCCCCCAAATATTTATTATCTCTCCATATTCCCTGCACTCCCCCATTTCCCTTTCTCCTATCAGAAGGATATACATGTTTCTGAATCTCCCTGGGTCATCGGATACTCACTGTGGTGCCACTAACAAGTCCGCATGCCTTTCTCTCCTGTAAATCTGTCTATTGTCAGCTACTTTCAGTGAGCCTCCAGGCTCCCTGCCCCTGATGGTATCCTGCACAGAAGGTGGAGACAGAATTTCCTGCTCTTACTGAAGGCTGTGCAGCAGGGGCTGTGGGAAGATGGCATAACCTGAGTGTCCTTCGTGGGTGACCTTGAGCTGGTCGTGTTGTGTAAGTCAGTATGGGCTGTGCAGTGTCGCTGTACTAAGCAAACCTTCACATCACCAATACTTACTCCCTACATTATGGGCCAGTGAAGGCCATGTGGTTCTCTTCCATATCAGGGCGCAGGGATCCCGTTCCCTTCCGTGGGGTGGGCCTTCTGTCTTCAAGGCCTCCTTGGCCTCCTTTTCTGTATTCTCATCATTCTTTTGGCCTAGGAAGAAGAAGAAGCTCTGAGATTCTCATAGGAAATGGTGTGGCTCAGCCTTAAATGAGTTGTGTCATTTTTGTCCACGGTTCTTTGGCCAAGACCCAAACAGATGGCCCCTTTCTAACTGCAAGAAGTCTGCAGGTTTTCTAGGTATCCAGGAAGAAGAAACGAGACTGGAGACTCCCAGCCAGTTTTCGCCATACTGTGCCTCAATTCTTTCTCTGTGGAAGGGAATAACATCCACATCACCACATGGACATGAGGATTGAAATGTGAGACGTCGTCTTATCACCGAAGGCACTGAAAGGACTACACATATTTCAGGGACAGTTATTCGCTGGGTAATATATTAGCCATAACACGTCGCCTATACGACAGTGGTCCCAGAAGATTATAACGGAGCTGAAAAATTCCAATCATTGGCATTTACATGGTGTCTTTTCTATGTTCAGATGCGTTTGGATGCACAAGTGTTTACTGCAGTGTTACAACTGCCTGCATATTTGGTACGGTGGCTTGCTGTGCAGGCCTGCGGCCCAGGAGCAGTGGGCTGCACCATTCTCCGGGTGTGTGGTAGACTGGACCACTTAGGCTCATGTGGGCACACGCGGCAGCGCTGGCACAATGACAAACCCACCTAACGACTCCTTTTCAGAACACACTGCTGCAGCTGAGCTCTGCATGACTGTATTAGGGTGTTTCAGAGAAAGTCCCTGAGATGACGGTCACTCTCCATCATCAGTCTGGGGTCCCGTGGATAACGGACAGTGGAAGCCTCCCCCTGCCCCGGACAAAGCTAACTACCACTGCCCGAATATCAGCAATCGTGTCCCCCGCAGTGGGCAGAGCAATACGCTACCCACAGCAGCCCCGCTCACCCCCCAGGTTATTCAAGCCCATAGAAAAGACTCTCAGGAGCACAGCTGGCCCCTCACCAGGCAATGTTCAGAGGGACGTCAGGCACAGAAGCACTTGTGCTCTCTCTCCTCCACCGGCTGTGCTGGTGGCTGCCCAGGCTCTGTTTCCATAGCAGCACACACATTTCATATCAAGGAGCAAGAGGAGAGTTTAGGGCAAAGGAACTGAAAACGAGGAATGGCAACCCTTACAGAGGCTGGCAGCCCACCGGGTTTTTGTGTTCATTTCTTCCACAGAACGCTTAAACTCTGGGGGACCTCAGTCTTTCTGTGGGTAAATCGGAAATGGTGATGATACGTGAGCAGCCCAACCAGGCAGTGGTGAGGAACAGAAAGGGGATCATTCAGAGGGTTTCATGTACTGCTCACGGGAAGAGGGGCGCTTGGCCCTTCTCCTCTGATTACTTGAGAAGGTAGTGGACAGTAGCCTTCTCATGCAACTTTAGACATTCACAACCGCTTTCCTGAAAGCTTCTGAATATAAAATTTGGAAGATATGGGAAAGTAGAAATACAGCTCCTGTTTACTAAACAGTTTCCATGTGGAGCTGATCTTCCTGCATATGGAGGGCGGCAGGAAGGTCGGGCCTCCCTGCTTGGGCCAGAGACAGCCAGGCGGGGTACTACTGCCCCTTGCTCTGCTGGCTGAGCAAGAAGCTCAGGGCCAGCAGGACGTGTGCCAGGGCCTTAAAAATGCCCATTTCCTTTGACTGTATAAATTTCCTCCTAGGACCCTTTCTAAAGATGCCATCCTAAACACAGCCCAGATTTATGGCTAAATATCCAAGGAAGGCTGCTTCAGAGTTATTTATAAAAGCAAGAAGCCGAAAATGTAAATGTCTGTCATTATGGGTCAGTAAATCATGGAGCACTCAGGCAGCAGAATATTATGTGACATCTAAGAATAATGTTTATGTTATCCTTTTAATGACCCAGCACACTGCCCATCATTACATAAAGGTTCGCGGGATTGTGAATGGCATGTACAGTTTTATCTTGACTGTGTTCAAAATTCATAGAATAATGACAGGAAAGAAGCCCAAGTGAGCTGTACTGGTTCTGGGCAGTAGAAATATGAGAAACTTTCTTTTCCATGTTTTCCTTCTCACTTTTTCTGTGCCTTTCAAACTGTCTACATGGAGCAAATTAAAAAAAAAAGTAAAATACTGAACAGAAACTTCTAAACCCTACAAATTTTTCCCTCCAATAAACAATTCATTTTATTTTAAGTTTTGTGACTCTGAATATTGAACCTAGGGCCTTCACACTGAACTATATTCCTAGTCATTTTCTTTTTGCTTTTGAGGCAGGGTTTTGCTAAATCTTTCAGGCTGGGCTTAAATTTGAGATTGTCTTGCCTCAGCATCCCAGACCGCTGGGATTATAGGCTTGCCCCACCATGACTAGAAAGGAGGGGTGTGTGTGTGTGTGTGTGTGTGTGTGCGCGCGCGTGTGTGTGCGTGTGTAGTGTTTACGGACGGAACTCAGCACCTCACAGATGAAGGCAAGAGCTCCACCGCTTCACCCAGCCCGATATTCCCCAGTGTAACTCCCTTCGCCTCACTTATTGACGGTTTCCTTTGCTTTTCTGTATAAAGCTTACGTCATCATTAATGAAATTCAATTCAAAGGGTATGAAAACGGGATCCACCCACCCACCACAGCTTCCTGTGCCAAGGAGTCCCCAGAGGGACTACAGGAAAAGTGGTTCTCGTGTCAAATTCTCACCATTGTTTACAGGTAAACATTTTTCACCTTCTAAGTGCATCTTTTGCAAGCAGTGTGAAAAGAAAAAGAACCACTGTTATGGGTTTAATTGCAGTAGCAGCCTGGGCTATAGCTTGCATCCTAAGTGTCCTCCAAAGTCCACGTGGCTTGTATTCTGGTCTATAACTGGATGTTCCTCAAGCCTCATGCACCCAAAAAGGGGCTTTTAGAAGATGATCGGATTATGAGGCTCACTTGCCCTTAGAAGGGGGGATGTGTTTGGAAGAGGTGGGTCGCTGTGGGTGTGGCCTGGAGGGGTGCTTTTCCCTCTGAGACTCCTCCTTTTCTCTCTCTGTTTCCTGTCTGCCAAAAAGTGAGCTGCTTTCCTCTGCCAGGCCCGTCTGCCATGCCACTTTTCCTTGGAGCCAGCTGACCATGGGCTGAAACCTCTACAAACTGTGAGCCAAATAAATAAACCTTTTCTCTTTCAAGTTGTGGGTGTCAGGTGTTGTGTCCCAGCAGTAAGAAAGTGGCTAAAACAGCTTGGTTCCCTGCATAGCCCCACTGGGAGGTGGAAAAACCTTTAAGATGGGGGACCTAGTGAGAGCTCTTTGGGCCAGTGGGGGAGTGTCCTCAACAGGAACGAGGAGACCCTGGCTCCTTCCTTTCAGGTTCATTTCCTGGGCATGTGGTGAACATGTTCTGCCCATGCTCTTGCCATGATGCCTCACCATGGACCTGAGAGCAGCAGGGCCAACTGGTGATGGACTGTGACCTCTAAAACTACCAACTAGGTGCACTGTGTTTTCAGGCATTTCGTTACAGCTACAGAAAGCTAACATAGCCATCTAGAGATGACCCACCCCAGACAATCACATCAGTATAGAGAGCACCAAGCTGCTGAAGATGCAGACTGGGTTTTATTTAGAACTTGACAACAATTCCTGTGCAGGCTCAGGGTGCTTTGTGTGAGTGGCTGAATGTCCCGAGGAGGAGTTTGCATGGAGAACAGTCAGTGAAAGCCATGCATAGCCTCGGTTTCCATCATCTTGTCACCTTATCTCTTCTTCTGGCTACCTCCGAAGTCCTGGAACTCAGGGCACATGCGGGAAGACTTCCAAGGAAAAGCCAATAAAGCCTGATGTATAATAAATATCATTCAGTTTACCCATTCATGCCAGAAATAATGGCAATCATTTGTTTTAACGTCAATATTTCATGAAGACTCACAGAGCTCTTCACACCTGAGACCATACAGGTATTTATCCTACCTTCTCCCTGGTAAGAAAGATGAGTTGAGCATTGACTTCTTTTATTAGAAATGGGCTCTCAACTCAAAATAAAATTTGAATTTTTCACAGAGGTCGGGCTCAGTGAATATGTACAGTGTGTACTGATCTTCAGAGATGGCCATGTTTGTCTTGGCCTGTTTTGTGTTGTTATAAAAAAATACCCAGCACTGGGTATTTTATAAAGAGAGGAGGTAGATTTGACTTATTGTTTTGGCAGCTGAAAGTCCAAAATTGGGTTGCCCCATCTGGACAGGCCCTGGGGAGGACCTTCTGGCTGTGTCACAACATGGCGGAGGCAGACGTCCTTGCAAGAGAGGGACACCACATGGTGAGCTAGGAATCAGAGAACAGGAGGGGTCTACACTCTTTCTTGTATACTGATTTATTCTGACAGGTGCTAAACCAATTTTGCAGAGAGGAACCCATTCTGTGAGACTTGTACTAGTCCCTTTACAAGCACAGTCAAGGTTCAGTCACCTCCCACTGTCCAGTCACTTCCTTTCAAAGGTCCCCTACCTTTCAATATCATTAAACTGGGTACTAAGTTTCCAGCAATGAACCTTTGGGGAAAAACTGTATCTAAACTATGACAATACTTAAAAGACCTCTCCACATCAAGTACATTTTGCTGCCCTCTGATCTTTTCTGGCTAATGTTTGACTTCATATATCAAGGAAGGCTGATGTTTAGTCTATGATACGACCTTGGACTCTCTGGACCAAGGGTGGTCGTTAAGTAGATGGCTATATGTTGAATAATCTAACTTTGAGACACAACCACCTTTTGCTTGCATCAAGACTGCCATTTCCTGGCATTCCTCAGTATGTGGTTCTTCATATCCAGCACTTAGGTCTGCCCTCCTCGGCCTCTTTGAATGTTGTCCAGCTCCCCTTACCTGGCTGGGATCATTCTCAAGCTCTTCTTGTTGTCCTTTGCACCAGTTCTGGGAAATAACATCCCTGTATCATTTGGAGCCCAGGTATTAGAACCCTAACCTTGAAACCAAGTGTAGGTCTTCCAGGTAACAACCACTTCTAAGTCTGACCACTGCTCTTTCTGGTGGGAGAGTTCACAGAACAGTGGTAAATCTGCCACTGGATCTCTGGATCTCTGAATCTCAGCTGCTTTTCAAAGTTCAGTGCTGGTGACCTACTGAAGACAGCACCAGCGAAGTACTTCCTCCTCGACAAGTAACTTTTTAGGGGACTCAAAGCCACTCCTTGGGTCCAAGACATGAGGGTCACTACCTCAGGTGGTGCTACGTGAGTTGGCAAGGTAAGCTAGGGCTTTCTTTGCTTTTTTTTTTTTTTCCATTTTAAACAAGAAGTTTATTTAAACAACAAGACGCTTGACTTAAAGGGAAAACTATCTAGGGCTTTTTTTTAAAAGAGTAATTTACTCCTACTTAAAGACAGATTGCCCTACATGTAACAGCTACATACAAAAAAGTTATAAAATTGTCCTTGGTTTTACAATGATAAATGAAAAACATAAAAATTCTCCAATCAAACAAGGTATGCAAGGATTTTTACATTGTCTTTTCTGTTAAAGCAGTGAGAGCAAAATAACTTACTGGAATATAAAGATAAGAGCTGATGAGCATGCCATTATGGAGAAAGGGGATTATTTTCACAGAACCAATAATTCCCCATCCCATCTCCATTTGATGTCAATCAAAGCATATTGTTGGCCATTTAGTTAAAAGAAATGCAATATGCTTGTGCACATACACCAGGTACTTTATGTACATAAAGGAATGGGGAAGGGGCGAATGAAAGAACAGAGAAAACTATACTGTAGTAGTCAGGATGTGGTGGAACCAAATTGTAGTTTTCTAATTGAGAATGTATTCTTGGTCTGTAAGAACAGAGCTCTGGAGTAGAGTTGTTGCAGGTTCTCTTTTTAGTAGACACCTCCTGTCTGCTGCTGGAACACATCAATTGTATCTTCATCCTCCATTTCCAACTGTGCAGGTGTGTCTGTTTCATTGATTGGCTGTCCATCAAATTGGAATCTGATTTGCCTCATTGACAAACCTGTCGTTCACAATAGGCTTTCATTAGTTTACTAAGTGGTGT
>RJWT010031233.1:0-14429 GCA_004365215.1 Cuniculus paca | reverse complement strand
TCCTTGAACCCTGGACTGGCTCGGCCTCCGCCGTGGCATGATGGAGGGAAACACAACTAAAGTGGAGGGAGCTGGGACCACAGCAGAGGTGCGGCCTCAGGATTCCGGCCACGTCCCAGGCACTGTGCGAACCCAGATGCCTGGCCCAGCGCCCCGACCTTCACCTGGCTGCAGGCTTGGCGGTGGGCACAACCCCCCGGCCTAGTAAAGGATGGCAGCAAAGGTGCAGCTGAGACTTTAGGTGCAGCCCGCCCAGAATCAAATGCTCGCCTGTGGTTGTTCACGAATTTGGGGACGTTTCAGGTCTTTTAGCCCACTGCCAAGCACTGTTTTGATTTTTACAGCACACATTTGGGAATAGACAGTGGGGGAAAGGACGCAGCATTGCTTTTGTTTCTGTCCTTCCCAGCCCTGGTCAGGGGATAGTCAAGGACCCCAGGAAAAAGAAACAGCAAGTGCTTTCTGGAATGCTTTTATTCTAGTGAAACAACCCTGGTATTAGAGCCCTTCAAAGAATCTGCCCTTTCCTCCGCTCCGTAGCCAGGATCTTGCTTCAGAGGGAACCTGGCATCCACTCAGCAGCACCTCTCTGCTCAGGGCTTGTCCCTCAGTTGACCTTCACCTTACTAATTGGTTTAAAATAAATAACATTAAAAATAAAATTAAAAACTTTTAATATACCGTATAAAATTCATCTAAGATATTTATGTTGTGGTTGTTTTGATGGTACAGGTGTGAAGGAGGAAATGTGTCTACTACATATTGTCGTTTTGTTTTGTTTTAGAGACAGGGTCTCACTATATAGTTCAGGTTGACCTTGAACTCCAGGCAACCCTCCTGCCTCAGCCTCTTGAGGTTGTGCTCCATCTTGCCTGGCTATAAGTCTCATTTATGAAGACATCACAGAGCTACTGAAACATTTCAGGGTCACCAAAAACTGGCTCAAAATGCTTCAGAGGATGTTTCTAGAGAGAAAAGGACAGCACGCCACCTGTCATTATGCAGGACTCAGAATGAGCACTGTGGTCCATAATACTCAGAATATTCTGCATGTATTGCACATCCACTGAGGGGCAGACACTGCAGCGTTCTCTACATGTGTTATCTCATTTAATCTTCAGAACATCCTAAGAGGCAGAGTCAAAGGTATACTGCTCACACGGAGTGATCGATATCTTTAGAAATGTACTGAGATAGTGAAATTATATTTATCAGCACTTTCAAGGGAAGTGTTGATGGGGTTGGAAGACACTGACAGCAGCTTGCAGCGGGTGGGAACCCAAGGAGTCACCCTGCATTCTTAGTAAGCAGGTCTGGTGAACTGCAGGCCTTGCGTTGCTGCAGGACACTGGCCTTCCTCTAAAGAAAGGCTGAAGAATGAAAGCGTATGCTTTGGAAAGAGAACATATGTCTCACTCAGCCCTGGAACGGAGCGCTAGGAACTCAATGTCTTCTCAGACACTGAGCCTCAGGAAGGGTCCTTAACCAGCTGCTGACTGACACTGGAGCCCCTGAACTGGAATCCAGTGCGTCTGGTTCCAAAGCACTTGTTGCTCATGATGGCGTCACTCTTTCTGTCAAAGGAATGAGGGTATGGAGTGCATCTAGAATGACTGCCCAGCTGGTCATCCGTTATCAGTTGGTTTTTTAACAAAAAAACAGAGAAACTCCTGAGGTACAAAAGATAAAAAAGAGAGAGAGAGACTAGGTGTGGTGGCACATGCTTGTAATCCCAGCACTCTGGGAGGCTGAGGCAAGAAGATGAAAAGTTTGAGCCCAACCTGGGCTACACAGGGACTTGGTGAGACTCTATCTCAAACTAAAAATAAATATTTTTCTAAAAAGTTTCTAAAAGTTACAGCTCAGTAGGAAGGCCCTGGGTTCAATCCTCAGTACCCCCCCCATAAAAGATCCTGAAATATCAGGAATACCATAAATTTTCCACAGAATTATTCTACAGATCTGAAAGGGATTTGCTTGTTCAAGAGCTAGCGACATGAAGGAGAAGCTGTTGGTAATGAATAATATTGGAAGGAGAAAATCAGGAATTTGCCGGGGATTTAGCTCAGTGGCATAAGAGCCTGCCTGCCAAGCGCGAGGTCGTGAATTTGATCCCCGGTTCAAAAAAAACAAAAAAAAAACAGGAATTGTTTGTGTTTTCATGGGAAAGACAAGAAATCAAAAAATATTTTTTCTTATCTTTAAAAGAACGTAGAAGACTGGGACGGTCGTGCGTGTTTGTAACCCCAACTACGCAAGAGGATGAGGCAGGAGGATTGCAAGCTTGAGGCCAACAGTAGTAACTCGGGGAGACTTGTCTCAAAAAATAAAACGGCTGAGGAGGATGTAGCTCAATATAGAGTAGCCCTGGGTTTGATTCCCTACCACCACCCCCCAAAATAAAACAAAACCAAAAAAAAAAAAAAAAAACCAGACCCAAAAGACCACAAATTGATTCCATTTATCTGAAATGCTCAAAAGATACTCATCATTCCCCCAGTTAGAGATAATATTTTAATGTTTTAATACATTTCACTTTAAACTCTTCTATTTTAAAAAGACAGATTCATATATAAGCATGTACATATAATTATCTGTTTACATTCACTCTTGTATGCATTTATGGGCATAGATATTCATATAGACGTGAAAACATTTAAGACTTACAGTTTTTTTGTACTTGGAGTGCAAAACAGCTTTATATTTTTTTAATCCTTATTAAAAATTTTTATGTCTAGACCTATCTTTTTCCCATTGGCAAAAAATATTTTCTGCTTACTTTCATTCCTATAGTTTAATAAAGATCTCTACCAGAAATTGCCAGCAAATTGAGAATAAGTTGTTATTTCTGTTGTACCACATAGGCCTTTAAATAAGTTGCTGAATGTTCAAGTTGCATTTTGTTCATCTGAACAAAGATTTAAATTTAGGAGTTTGGAGGTAGACAACCAAGTTCAAAATTCAGCTCCGCTATTTCACTTACACATTTAACCTTAGGGCCAAAGATATAGCTCAGTGGTACAGCATCTGCCTGGCAAGCATGAGGTCTTGGGTTCGTTTTCTGACACCCGAAAAAAAAAAAGGATTTAACCTTAACTGAAAATTAAGCATAAGACTTTCTTTCATCTTTTGTAAAGTGAAAAAATTCATGAATAGTATTGTATGTGAGCACCATGCTTGTAGGATGTTTAACGTAAGTGCCAAGCACACAGCATGTGTTTGATAACTCTCACTCATTATTCTCTGTGCAATACAGATAAATACATAGTAAGGGCCCTCTGTGTTTCACAGGTACTTAGTGATAAGCAATCGAGATCACTGCTACCAAAGGACCTTCCTTAACGTGTGTCAATGGAAATTTTAATTGTGAAGGATACAAAAGATCAGTTTCCCTCAGAAATACTAAAGCTGTTCTAGATTTGGTGTCACAGTCTAACTCCCTTCATTCTATGCTGTTCCGCATATGAGAGCTGCTCGCGCATAGCAATGGAGAGTTGCTGCAGCGTAAAGATCATCAGCGCAGTAATAGAAATACGGTAGAACCTACATTTCCCTGTCCCTGGAAATTCTATTCATATCATATTAGTGTAGAGGCTGAGAAGTCTCACCATATGCTATCTGGATGGTAAAGATCCAAAAAAGATAGGTCTGAGTTCAAAGTCCTAGGAAACAGGAATGCTAGTGATATAAATCTCAGTTGAGGGCAAGGGAAGATAACATAAGACATGTCAATTCAAGCAGTGAGACAGGAAAAGGAGGAAAATCTCTTCTTCCTCCTTCTTTTGTTCTGTTGACGTCCTCAACTGATAAGAGTGATACCTAGTCTTACTGGGAAGGGCAATCTACTTAACAGAGTCCACTGATTCAAATGCTCATCTCATCCATAAAGATCCTCATATAGAACAAGTCTAATCTGGGCCTCCCCTGGACCAGTCAAGTTGACACATACAGTTACCATTGCAACTTCTCACTGAGTCCTCCCTTATTTCCGGCTTCCTGAACATTCCCATCTCCTTGTTGGAGTGAAGGGTCTTAGGCTCACTAGTCTGGTCTTAGTATTTTGATCAAGAGACTGCATGTTAGTGTTTCACTTTGGAATTACATATCTACTCTGCTTCAGTGCTTCAGATGAAATTTGCAGTTTAACATCTGTGACTTAGACTAGTGAAAACTGAATCAAGTCAACTTCTTCTGACATTCACACCTCCAACATTCATTCCTATTCAACCAAGAAAATTGGCTTCCCAGGCAGGGCTATTCTCCTGGGAGTTGTAAGGGATCCCACATTCATTGAAAGAGTATACCATTGTGGGCCCTTGAGCTTTCTAAAGAAGAAATGAGTAGTTAAAACTGATCAGAAGAGTCTCAATTTGTGGGTTATAGTAAAAAAAGGTTGTGGTTTTGATGGAAAACTTTTAAGATGTGTCCTTTTGGAGAAGTATATTTGCATTAAAATCTTAATAAGGGGAATAAGAAAGTGTCTAACATTTTGTTGGTAATAACATTAATGTTAGTTTAAAAATTTTTTTCCTTATAAGGCAAAAATCACAAATATTTAAGCTTGGAAACTCAGTAGTTACTGTACTAAATTAGGTGTTATTATATTTCTTTGTGAGTTTTGAAACAAAGTTTTTATTTTCTTTTGCTTCGTATTTATATCATTGCAGCATGTAAAAATCAATTAAAGAGGAGTTAGCTATTTAGTCTTAATTATAAGCCTTAATTGTATTTTAGGTATATCCAACTTTGGAGCACTAGAATTAAAGCAAACAACCAAATACTCAGGGAGAAAGAAAAAAGTAGATTTGGGCTTTTCTAGTCTGAAGAATGCCTTCAAATCTTTGGAAGACTAATATAAAATTAGGCTTAAGTTTTAAAAATTCTCTATACAGGGGGTAAGTGCAGTTATACCTGCTTATTTTATAGATGGAAATATAGTTGAGAGACATAGTTAAAATAAACTGCCAATTTAAAAAAAATCAGAGCTAAAGTTTATGGTTTAGTCATTAATGGAAGTCAGTCCTAAAAGAAAAGAAAACTTTTGCTCCAGAAGTAAAATTACATGCTAAGGAAGCAAAGTCACCCATTAGAAAAAACTGGTAGTTATATTGTGGTAAGTCATATACTTTGCCAAGGGCAGAGTTCACTCTGAAAGAGCTTGGGTGCTCCATCTGTCCACTTTGCCAGAAAAAACAATTTCTCAGGAACTTCAGAATGGTGAGAGGCTTTGGTATGCAAATCATGCTGGACCAAAGTAAGTGCCAGGACCAAGCAGCCAGAAGCTTGGTCCTCATCAAAACAAAGATGGCTGCCAGAGTGCTTGTTAAAGTGCCCTGTGCACCATTTTCTCAATTTGAACTGGTAAAGTTTCAGGGTGAGGAAACTGCCATCCTGCTTTAGTCTTACATCTATTTTCTAGTAGAGTATATCTATCTTGGTAAAATAACAAGCTGCTATTGTTTTTTAAGATACTGTGCAAGTAACATGTAGTATATTCTTCAACCCCAAAACCCTTTAGCTGTGTTATTATATACATTTTTATATTAATAGAGAAAATGATATGGAAACAATTTCAAGTGAATGACGGTCACCTAGGATTTGTTGCAATCCCCTCTTCATCTATAATCCAATATGGGTGCCTACACATTTCAAAAATAAATCACTTTCTATAGTGGATTCCACAGAGAAAATAATCACAGGAAAGAGAGAATGTGACTTAAAGTCATATTGATTGTGTTAAATCAAAAGCATGCCTAACTTGAAAGGAGGAAAATTGTCATTTAAAATAAGATACATAAAATCTTGACTAATAAATAATAAGGAGCTGCCTAGGTGACACTAATTTCTGCTTTCAAAATATGGTGGCACCACAACTAATAAAGAAAAATGATTTTTGGCGTTTCTCAATTAGAGCTGCTAGTTCCACCCAATGATAGATGATAAGCCAGGGGACTTAGAAAGTCAAAATAGAAGACAGGATCTTTATCCACTGTGATTCCACAGGGGTCAAGACTCTCCCCACTGGACAAGATAGACCACTCCCTTCCAGCTCTCCAAGTCCAAATGAGAAAACAGCGCCTCTGTCTATAGTTTCTTTTGCCTGTTGACCCAAAGGTCTTGCAGCCGTGATGCAAGAAGCCACCAGGCTCCTCCAAGAGTACACAATTCAAACCTTCCTTCACCCTGACAGGCTTATGACAGGCCTGTTTGTGCCAAGATAACCTCATTGCCACCCACTCAGCTACTGCCCTACAGACCACAGAGGTAGGGCCTTTTCACTTCTCTACGCCCATCAATTCATCTTGTCAGTTTTTGACATTTAGGTTGCCAGGCAGTACCTCAGGCACTAAGGAAGACTAGAGGGAATAAGTGCTCTGAAGAACAATTAAACAAAATGAGGAAAGGCGAAGATGGAGAAGTGGGCTCTATTTCAGTATAGTTAGAGAAACCTCCTTGATGAGGTGACATTGAACAGAGCTTGGGACCCTACTTCCACACCACCTATCTCCCTTGGCCACTTGCTCCTATAGCAGCCAATCAACTCCATGACCCCACACAGGCCCCTGCAGCTTCACTGCCTGAGGCTCACCAGCCACAGGCCCAGAACACTCTCTTCTTTCTACTTTCAAACAGCCTGAAAGACAAACTGCGGGGCCTCGTTTTCTGAACAACTGTCAATAGGGCCAAATAAAGCAATCCTGAAATGCAGTTTAATTTACCCTGAATGAACTTTGACCAGTGGGAGATAGGAGTTTGGAACATACCGGGCAGATACAATTCCTCTCACTTTCTCCCTCTGATGGATGTTTCAGTACACAGAGTCTCTATACAGCCTGTCTGTGTGACCAAGCCTGGGTGCTTACTGCTATGGGTTGAATGACATTTCCCCAAAGGAGAAATTGAAGTCCCAACCCCCTGTGAATGTGCTTCTATTTAGAGACAGGATCTTTGCATGTGTCATCAAATTAATGTGAGGTCATTAGGGTGAGCCCCAATCCAATTCTTTGTCCTTTTAAGAGGAAAAGAAAAAGATACACATGGAGAAGACAGCCATGTGAAAGCTCAGACAGAATTGTGATATCCATCTATAGGCCAAGGAGGAAATGCTGCCAACACCAGACGCTAGAAAAGTCAAGGAAGGAATCTTCCTGTGTCAGGCAGCTGTCACTGTGACAAAATATCCAAGAAAAACAACTTAAAGGGGGGAAATTTTGTTTTGACTCATGGTTTCAAGGGTTTCAGTTCATAATCACTTGGTCCCATTGCTTTGGGCCTCAAATCAATGAATGTCTTGGGGGACAGTATGTGGTGGTGCAAAGCTGCTCACTTCATGGTGGCTGGAAAGTAGAGAGAAAGACAGCATGAACAAGGAAGAGGGCAAGGACAAAATACACCCTTCAAAGGATGCCTCTGGTGACCTGCTTCCTCCAACAAGGCCATCTTCTAAAGTTTCCACCACCTTCCAGTGGTGCCACCCCCTAGGGACCAGTTCTTCAGCACATGAGCCTTTGGGGGACATTCCATATCCAAACTGTTACACTACCATACAGGTTTCTGAGGGAGCATGGTCTGGGCACACCTTGACTTTGGATTTTTAGCCAAACAAATTTCTGTTGTTTTAAGCAACCCAGGTGTTGGTATTTATTACAGAAGCCCTAAGAAACTAATCTATTGAGTGACCAGTTAGGTGGGTTTGTCCCTCCCAAATAAATAAAGCACTAACACTTCAGGCGTGCTTGAGGCCGCTGTTTTCCAGAGAACCATCACTATGACAACCAGAGAGCCAGATAAGTTAAAGGATGATATTTGCGGGAATATTTGAGTATACAGAGTACTGAAAGATGGGAGAACTTGTGGCAGAGGCCCCAGGTGGCACTGTGCTCAGTGTGTTACAGGAATGGGAGGCAGTCAGCACGTGGGGGAGTGACCAAGGGGAAAGGTGTAAGGGGATGAAGTTAAGGAGGGAACCAATGATGTGATCTTGCACCTAACAGCCACAGAAAGGACTTTGGAATTTTTTTACTATATGTTCAGATATAATTTGCATATAATAATAAATGAGTAAATCTTAAGGGACATTTTTATGTGATTTTTTTTTTTGGCACCGGGGTTTGAACTCGCGACCTCATGCTTGCTAGGCAGGTGCTTAGGCCACTGAGCTAGATCCCCGGCTTTGTGTGGTTTTTATTACACTTGTAGCCCAGTGTCACAACTGCTGCATATATGCTTCATTTGTGAGTACAGCAGAGTAGTACTTCACGGACAGGGCATACCATGCCTTGTTTTCCGTTCTCCTGCTGAGGAATATTTGGTTATGTGCAGCTTAGGGCTACAAGAAATGAAGCCGCTAAGACCAATTTTCTACTCTTCTTTTCTTGGACATATGCAATCATTGTTCTTGGTATAAAGCTACTCCTGTACTTTCTGGGTCAATAGCAATAAGCTTGTGTTATTAGTTTCTCAAAGTGGCTGTACCATCTTATACTCCTGCCAGTCACTCCACATCCTCACTAAAACTTGGAATTGTCAATCATCTTAATTTTAGCCTTTCTGGTGGGTGTCTAATGGTATTTCATTGTGGTTTTAATATGCATTTTCCTGATGACTAATGATGAACTTTGCATATGCTCATGAATTACTGAGGCATCTTCTTTTGTAAAGTATTCATCTACATATTATATTTTTTTATGAGTACATCTCACTTTGAAAATCTGCATTAGTCATCTATTGCTGCCTTACAAAGTAATCTAAAACTTCACAGCTAAAAGCAACAAGCATGTATTATCTCAGTGATTTCTGTGGGTGAGGACCCTGGGAACTTGCTTGGTCATTTCTGTCTCTGGGTCTCAGGTTGCAGTTCAGTTGGTGGCTGGATTGGAGCCATAGAAAGCCTGGGTGGGACCAGAGACTCTGCTTCTAAGCTCACTCACTTGAGCTTCATTGTGAGGAATGTCTGAATTTTATTACACTGGTGAAATATTGAAAAGTTTAAAGACCTCTAATACTCTCCCTGACCTCTCAGTATCCAGAACACAGTTCAGAAACATTCATCTAAAGGAGTAGAAGATGGCCAAGAGAGGCCCAAATTCCCACGATTATCTGAGGGGGTGGGAGGTAGCTAGCAATCTAAAAATATTCAGGCTCAAAGAAATATAGCTGCTTGAAATAGTTCTGTTTTATGAAGCTCACACTCTCTCACTTAGCAGTTTAAAAAAATAAAATAAATCATGGTAGTGTTTCAAGGACGTTATAAATGTTCACTTGATGTAGATACCTACCTGTGGAAATTTATACCCAGATTGGAGTTTATAATATGCAGAAAGCTATAAACAAAGATGCTCACTGAAGCATCACTAAGCAATCCAAATTGTGGAATCATTAAAGAAAATACATAGCCTATCAAATTATTCCATAAAACAACTAAAAGTAGTAATTGTGAACGCTCATACATTATGTGAGGATATAACATAGGAAATTCTTAGGAATGTTCAGTATAAAGTAGAAAAAGTAGATGCAAATCGTGACACTGTGATGTATTTGTGCATATGTGGGAAAAGATTAGAAAGGAAAAGTATATTACCCATGTTAAAAATGTAAAATAGGGCTGGGGATATAACTCAGTGGCACAAGTGCCTGCCTGGCAAGCACAAGGTCATGAGTTAGATCACTGGTACAAATAAATAAATAAAAATAAAATAAAATAATAAAATAAAATAAAATAGGTCTGGGGAGATATCCTAGTATGCACCAGATCATGGGTTTATTCCCCAGTGTGACAAAAAATGGGTAGGGGGAGATAACGGGTACACTGATCTGATCAGTACACATTGTATGCAGGTATTGAAATATCAATTAACATGTATAATTACTATGTGTCAATTAAATATAAAAATGTATTTTTAGAAAGAGAAACGATAGGGTAAATTCCTCCGTTTCTCACTTTTGTTATAGTTTTATAATTAAAGTCACCTAAAATTACTAAATTGTCAATCTATCCTAAACATTGAATTTGACGAAAAAATAAGACAATTTGTCTTATATTTTTGTCATTTCATTTATTTTTCACTTCATATTTGAAAATGTTCAAAACCAGAGAAAAGTTTGAAGACTAAAACAAGCACGCGCATTCTTCACGGAGATTCACCCCCGGCTGCCGTGTTCGTGGGTGGCATGTCATTGGAGAGAAGTGCAGACACTGTAAACCCTACTGTGCTTTGTTCTAAGAACAAGGACATCCTGCCACTAGATGCAATTATCAAACTCGGAAATTTCACCTTGATAGAATCTAGTTATGCAATATAAGGTTTATATTCAAACCTCTACCATAGAGTAAAAAATAGCAGTTTTGTCCCTTTGCGTGTGTGTTCTGTTATAGGCAGGAGACACCAAGGACTGGACATTGCATGTAGTTGTTGTGCCTCTTTAGTATCTTTGGTCTGAGGCAGTTCCTCCACCTTGTGTGTGTGTGTTTGTTTGTTTGTTTATTTTATGCTTTCACAACATTGACATCCTTTGTAAGAGTAGCTTCGTTACTTTGCAGAAATCCTTCCATTTGGATTGATGATCAGTTTCTTCATGATGAGTCTGAATTTCTTAGCTAACTCCTTGTGGTAGTTAATTGACTAATTATCAGCTTGAACGGGAATGCCTTGCTGAATTGAGTAGCGTGGTTCTGGGCGTGGAAGACCTACTTTCAGGGGGAGTGTAGGAAGGGTAGAAAAGGAGAACGAGGGAGAGGACTTCAAGCTGATTTTTCTTGAGAGAGTTTTGATATGGCTTATCTTCCTCAGAGAAGCTGCCCCCCACCAAGTGCCCCCCTCCCCCTGGCACCTTAACCAAGGAGGCTGCTGTCTCTTCCAAGGAGCTTGGGTCTTTGTCTTGCCTTGGGTGTCATTTCTAGGCTTCGGGGCACAGATTCTTCAACTTGTCTACCCGCCTTCCAGTGCAGGCCCTTCCGCCTTCCAGTGCGGAGATCCTTCGGCCTCCTGACACAGGATCGTAAGGGACAGTGCCTTGGGCCGCAGGCTTTCCCCTGTATCCTTTGGGTCTCTAGCATGGACAGAGCTTTTGCACTCTTCTCATTTGACTCTGTGGGTGAATGTTGTAGACCAATCTTGTAAATTTCTGTGTCCTGCATTCAATCTGATTCACAGCAGGTACAGTCTTTTGAGGAGCCTTGCCCTGGCCCTGCAAGTTCTTGGAAGCTAACACACTCCTCAATCTTATTTTGCATTGAAATGGAATACTCATTCCCAAATTCTGTGAAAATAGAAAATCATGAATTGTGGGAGAAATAAGGCTGAGATTTTGGATTGGTACAATGTGAACTGGACTCGGCCGCATACATCTGAGCTTCAACATTTTGTCTTTCTAGAAAACAATAGCTAAGCCCCTGTAACAAAGAAAATCCTAGCTTTAAAGAGCCATTGGGAGAATACCCTAATTCCCACTGCAGAGGGAGGGCTCTGTCTGCACCTGAACCTTATCTATATTGTCTATATCAAAGGACTGTTCCCTGTTCCTTATATCCTCCTTTTTTCTAGGCCAGCCCATAAGCCAGGCAGTGAGTCAGTCAGTTATAGATTTAAAGATACCAGGTCACAATCCTAGAGCATAAAGTCATCCACCACTCAAGTGGCAGTAGTATGTGTACCTTTAATATTGTTTTACTAGAACTTTTGAGTCCTGAAAAATACCTGCTTCCAAAAAAAAAAAAACCTGCTTTCTGAACTAAACGAGCAAAAGTTAGGTAGAAGCGGGTCTGAATTTCATTTACAACTTGGTTATTAAGTTTCCAATAAATGATACAAATAACTTGTCTTAGCGGGCAATGGCTCTTCCTCGAGACTTTCAAATCCAGGTTGTATTTCTAGGAACAGCCTACATGTCCACCCAAGGATGACAGCCCCAGAGATGACAGAATTTTTGAACCTGTGCCATCCCTCTTACCTTACTTGCTGGCGACACTTACTGCTAATTAATCACAGTGTTCCTTTCTATTAGCCTGGACACTGCCTCCAACTATTCCCAGCACAGCACTACAGACATTACTAATAATGACTCGCAGTCAATACGTGAACTCTTTATAACACTTAAAAATATTTTTCTGTCTCATGTGAGATTTAGTTTTTCTTCTTCAGCTGCACATCAGTAGTAAGGTATAAAAGAATGCTTCTCAGCTAGGTGTGGTGGCTCACACCTGTAATCCCAGCACTCGGGAGGCTGAGACAGGCGGATTATTTCAAGTTCAAGACCAGCCTAGGCTACAAAGTGAGCTCAAGGCCAGCCTGAACAGCATAGCGAGACCCTGTCTCAAAAAGACAAGGGGTAGGGATTTAACTCAGTGGCATAAGGGGATTTAGCTCAGTGGTGTAAATGCCTGCCTGGCAAGCACGAGGTCATGAGTTCAATCCCCGATACCCAAAAAAAAAAAAAAAAAAGAATGCTTCTCATGAAGGACCTGAAGAAAACTGCCGAGATCTCTTATCAGAGTTTGCTGACCAGGTGAGGGGACAAGAAAGAAAGGAGAGGATGTCTTGTCAGGGCTGTTTGCAGTGGCTGTTCAACCTCAAGTTGTACAATAGCTAAAACATAATCAAAGTTTATTTTTTGCTCATGAAATAATCTGAGTTGATTCCAGGGTGGGGGGATAGTAGCACATGTGCTCCGTTCTACGTGGCCATTAGTGATCCAGGGTGTCAGGGGCTCTACCATCCTAGATATCCGAGGTCTCCTTTCACAGTGGGCCTTCGCATCCAGCTGGGGAAAGGGGAAGGAGCATGGAGGAGTCACAGAAGAGTTTTTTGTGGGTCAGGTTTGAAAATGGGTCATATCAATTCTGCAATATCCTCTTTGCTAGAACACAGTTAAAGTGAGCTGCAAAGTACAGTCCATGGGAGGCAAGCTCTTCCCAACAGCGCTCTGCTATAGAAGGGAACATAAACGTTTGGTGGTCCGCCAACCATCTCTGCCCACAAAGAGGGAAGAGGGACTCTTCCGTGGAACTCTGTGGCTTCTTGGAGGACAGGGGAGTTACAGAGGAACTTGAGTGTCAGCACTATGCCACGCATAATGCTTGAGCCTTGTCTTATTCCCAGATGTAAAGATGAAATTGAGTGTAGTGCAGTGCATTACTGAAAACATTTGTGAAATTTTAGCCCGTAGGATGTCTTTAAAGATATAGTTGAAATTCAGCTTCTCCTGAGGATGTAGAAAGCAGACAAAAATCACATTCCCATAAATAAGAAAAACTACAGTTAAAATACAAAATCCTAATTTTTCTGGAACCCAACAGATAGCCAAGGCTGTAGGAAAATCAGGTAGGCCGAAATAGAAATGCACTGTAAGAAAACGGGATACAAGCAAAACTCAGGAAGCAGCGATGCCGACTATCATCAAATATGTTAGAAGAGTTCAGCTAAAAATTGTAACAGATTGCAGAGGTCTGAGTGAAAGCAACCATATAAATGTGTCTGGGAGCCGCCAGTGCAAGAGGAGCTAGTGTTCACTCACGGGCTCCCTTCGAAGTCCTTCACTGGTGTTCATGAAAAAGACTGGGGTAGGGAAAACTACGTTGGTGGTGCAGGCCAGGGGGAAGGGAATACAGATGCTGCAGGAAAGCCACAAAGCCCTGCTTAAATACTTCCCCAAGAACAGAAAGGGACAAAGCAATTTGGCTGTCATGAAACGGAGAGGCAAGATCATCCTATTACGGAAAACAGACCAAATGCAGGAAGAAATGGCACCAAGAAAGTTTAGGAAGCAGTTTATTACAAAGATGGGCTTGACTGAGATCTTTCCCAGAGTCAGAGCTCTGCCAAAAGTAGATTTGATGCACTATGATTGGAGAGCTGGGTGACATCTTGAGTTGCTAAGGGAGGTTAAACAGTTTAGGTTACATTGCAAGGCCATCAGTTACACAAAGGCAGTAAAGACAGAGGTTACACAAGGGAAGAAATGTTCTGTTATCAGGCCTGTCCAGATGTATCTGCCTGGTTTTGGAGGGCACTTTTGGAATGCTTTATCTTAATTTCTCTTTCAATCCCACCCTACAATGCAGGAATATAAGATTTAGGCTACAACCCTGAGTAACAAGCAGTAGCTGTCTGTTCCTCAGGGATGGCGAGAGAGTGGAGAGAGATCCCTTTCTTGTGGTGCAGGTACACAGGAAAGGTTGAAAGTTGAAGGTAAAATAACAAATTGAGAAAAACTCCCTGGCATCCAAGACTCAACCTAGGTACTACAGGAATTTGAAGCCAGTGGTCACTGAAGCTAACACAACACAATAAAATCTGCCTGATTGTCAGCTAGATTAACCTGATCCCCATACAAACTGCCTAGCAGAAGAAGTAGGCTGATTTCCAGTTACAAACACTGTTTATCTCAGCCTGCATTGCCCAATAAACAATGTTTGGTATTCAGTCAAAAAT
>RJWT010031232.1:0-14433 GCA_004365215.1 Cuniculus paca | reverse complement strand
TGCCCTTAGCACTGATCATCTCACAAAATGCCCTCAGATAACATTAGCCTGCTTCTCTGACTACCAAGTGGGCGTGACCATTTCTAGCTTGCTGAGTCAGCGATGGCAGAGGGGTTCAAACCTGGGCCTTCTGCCTCCAGATTTCATGCTTTTTACTCTACCCGATGGGCTTGTGGCTCTTAAAAATTGTACGTTTAGATTTTTCCTGTGGTTGTTTAAAGGCAAGGGAATATCCTAGTGTTTAGCTAATGAATACATTTATCACTTTGTA
The DNA here is from genome assembly GCA_004365215.1 of Cuniculus paca. Taxonomy (NCBI): domain Eukaryota; kingdom Metazoa; phylum Chordata; class Mammalia; order Rodentia; family Cuniculidae; genus Cuniculus; species Cuniculus paca. Next base: position 14,162 of record RJWT010031232.1, on the reverse strand, counting down.
AAAATGAAAATATTCTTCAAGATCCTAAACTCCCTTATCTTTACTATAAGGGGGCCTAAAAAAAAAAAAGCAAGAGATATTGAAACTACATGCAATTAAATGAACCAAATCTTTCAATGTCAAATCTTTCAATTTCTAGTTATCTTAAAAAAAGCTAGAAACTCACTAATCTATGGCCTGCTTTTTTTTTTTTGTATTTCTCAGTATAATTTGTGTAGATTTTAGTACCACTTAAATGTAATACCTACAAATATTCCTCCTAAGATAATTACCAGAGACTGTATCTGGGATTGTTTGCTAGACACTGTTTACTACCTTTCTTTGTTATAATAATTTTGAAAAAGTGAAGTAGTTAACATAGAATCCTTAGTTAAGTAACCTAATTAATTCCAAGTTTCCTTTTATCTAATACTGGGTCAATAAGCATTTCATTGTGATTTCAGCTTGAGTTGCATGGCATCATTTTCATACATCATAATTTCATGTACAATAGAGGCAAAAAGATGCAGTAGTCACTTTTGTCCTAGTCATGGCTTCAATGAGCTATTTGTAGATTTGACCTCAGCCAAAAGGCTGAGAATCTATAATAAGCTATTTTTAGAGCCATAATCTAGTGAGCTATGTTTGTACAAAGGATGCCAAGTTAATAGTTTAAGGTATATCTGAATTTATATAGTTGGGTATAATTGAGCATATTTGGAATGTAGCATGTCTATTATATCTTCCCACCCATCATCTACCAACTATCTACCACTGAGAACTGAACACTAACCAATTTTGATAAAGTATATGTATTCATGTTCTTGAATAGCACCTTAATTCTAGTCAATAAACCATTCACCAGTTACATTGTTTTTTACAGGGAATTTGAAAACTCTTCAGTGGAAACTGACTTTGATGTAATCAGTAATTCCACACAGGTCTGCGCTCTGAGCCACTCTCTGACAAGCACCCCAGTCAGTACACAAGTTGCTTCTCACGCCGGACTGCCGATGCCCGCTCTCTCCTGGTCCTATGCTGATGGAGAATTTTTTAAGGGCAGAAATGAGCTTCAGATTAATTCATGTTCCACCACAGAAAACAACAGCAAAGAAGCTTTACCTGCTCCAGTCCGTAATCTGAGATACGGAAACAGCAGCGTGGAAGAAAATTTAACAGATGAAAGTGATTTATCAGACAATGAGAAGGCAAATGATACATTACTCAGCTGTTTTAAAATGGACCTGGATTTAAAGCCAGAAACGATAGACAGCGTTGAGGAGTCTTTCACCGAGGAGCCCAGCGAAGCGTTTCTATATCCTGATTTTCTTCCCCCTCCCTTTGATACTCTGGACTTGCACAAAGTGGCCCTCTCAAAATGTGAAAACTGGAAAGCAACAGTGGAACCTCTGGACAGCTCTACTGAGCACTTGATCACTCGTTTACTGGAGCTGGAACGATTACAGCACATGACGATACAGAAGGAGAGGCCGAGACTGCAAATGCTGTCGTGTGGTTCAGCAGTTTCCGAACAACCAGCCTCCTCCAAAGCTGTATCAAAAGCGAGACAGTCAAAACTTCCTGACCCTCCGAGCGTCCAGGTATCTTATGCAGATAAAAATCGAGAAAAAGCAAAAACCAACTCTGGTTCTGGCAAGCTTGAACAAAATACTTCAAGATGGAATTGGAGCAATGCCAGCAAGTATAAATGGACTCCTAGAACACCTCTGAAAACTCCATGCACCACAAAACAACTGACTGCAACTTATGATATTAAGAACCCCCAAAGTCCCACTTTAAACCCCTGCCAAGAAGTCTCACCCAAGCCCAGTACCACCCAAACAAGTCAATCATTGGTTAGAACAGTCTCAAAACGATCTCTGCCACCAAGGTCTCCAATACCAGTTTCTTCTGTAGCCTTGTCTTTTCCTGAAAATCACAAGGAAGAAACTAAGACACCAAGGGGCAGAAAGAAACTCCACCAAAGAACTGTACTATTGAAGAGACCATTCTATATTCAGAAGCTAAACTATTTGTCACCTTCCTTTATAAGTAAGGGTAAGTGCTCATTCATTGACCAAAAATAACTCTTTCATACACTGCATTGTGAGCAAATCATTCTAAGGAGCCGAGCTAAAATGGGGTTCATTCTGAGACACAAGCATTAAAAATGAAATCACACAATTGCTTGGTTGATCTGAGATCACTGCTGCAGTGTCTGTACAAAGGGCCTCACACTGACATACTTGACAATCTTTTGCACTTACGGTTTGAAGAGAGGTTTTACTCAGTAAACCAAAATATTCAGAAAATTGATCTTTTGTTTTTTGCAGTATAATTCCACTGTCAATAAATGGTATAACTGACTTACTGCTGTTATATCCTTTTATGTTCAATTACAGTCACGTAAGAGTGAGAGTACACTCGATCAGTGATTTCCTTTAGTTCTTCACCTCAGATGCCGCTGTCTCCCTCTTCCTCTTCACACATCTGCCATCCTGACCTCTGGACATTTTCTTGTCCCTTAAAAATTTAAAGGTGCTGCTTCCATAAATAATAAATAGCCTCTAGATGCTCTCATACCCTAACTTTTTCTCAGGCCCTTTGTTATGTACTATGAAACTAGTATCAGTTCTCATTTGAGCCCAACTACAAAACAGGATGAAATAACCTGTTTCCACTCAGACCTAGTCGTTTTAAAATGCTGAGGGAAAAACTGCGTTAAGATCACAGCCCATAGAACGGCCAGTCTCTTGTCACTGCGGTTTTCACCCCAGGCTGTACCTTGCTGCCTTCACTGTGAAACCCAGAGAGCTGACAGGCGTGGGGCTGAGGTGGGGGGAGGTCGGGGGTGCTACAGGACTGACAAATTTCATTCCTCTTTAAAGTCAGGGAAACAAAAACATATGAGTCCTGGCTTCTATCAGGCTTCCTGACACAACTTTTGGGAGAAATGTAAGGAAACACAAGTGATTTTAATGCAGGTGGTTCTTGGCTTACACTTGGAAAAATGTAAAAATTGAACATAACAAATCAGAGGTTTGGATATTTTGGAGCACAGTGTGCTTTGATTTTAAGTGAATGATTGCTGAGTTGACATTACCCAATTAGGACTTCAGGTACCAAAGGCCTCTCCCACCCACCAACCCCACACACAAGGTTTTATGCATCCTCCTCCCCAGTGAGACGAGACCGAGTTCAGGGTTGGTGAGGTGCACTAAAGGCTAACTGAAATTAATGGAGAGAGCAAATGTAGCCTGTTTGCTTTTTTACCTCTAGCAAAAAGAGTAAGGCTTAGAGAAGCAGGGTCACAGGGAGTGTACTCACTTTTCAAAATAATTTTCTGGAATCAAATCTGCACATCAGAAAATGAACTGGTTTCCCTTAAGAAAACGCACCTCGCAGTCCCGGGTGGTGTAACACCTTGTTCTGCAAAACTGGACTTGCATTTTCACTCAATTCTAACTCACAGTGACCTGCCTTGGTTCCTGTCAATCATCTTTCTTTTCATTTCCACAGTTTCCTAGAGTCTAAGTCCTGAACCTTATTTTTGATCAGCCCTTTGTATCCTCTCTTACATACTTGGATTTTATTCCCTCAACTTTAGGGTCATAGTGTAATTTTATGTCTTGAGGAAGGGACATGTTTACACCTTACCCTGCTTGGTGTCAGTACCCTTGGACTGGCAGATGGACCCTTCCACACTGGGGTTTTGTATGTCAGTGGTAATAAGCACCGACTACCCACAACTAGGTCTGCATCTGAACCCAGCTCTTCATTTACCAGGTGAAACGCTGCAGGTCGTTTCCTTGACGCTGCTTCCCTTCTCTGTGTAAAGCAGATGGAATTCTTTCATCTCAAATGAGCATGAGAATTAGGTGACTGTGGGTGGAAAGGTGACCAGCAACAAATATTCAAAAAACACAAGGAAGAAAGAAGGACCCAGGAGGGTGGAGCAGCGCCGGGGCTGAGTAACTGTCTTCGAAGGAAGGAAGGACGATTCTCCACAGGGCGCCTCCCGGATCCCTGCACTGCGGGGCGGCTTTGGGCGCTGCCCAAGCGCAGACCCTGACCATGGGCGTCAACGCCTCTGGGAAATTCCAGCCACAAACTTACCTGCGAGGTCATCGGGTGAAGTGTTCAGGACACAGGCGGAACCCGAACCAGGCTACTTTCTTCAGGAAGCCATGAGCCCGAACATGAAGCTGCCGGAGTCCCTCCAGATGCTCCTCTATGATGGTCCCAAACGCTTCGTGTCAAACACACAGGAGCAGCCCTGCCACGTTCAATTCCCAGGCAAAGGCATTGATCATTAAGTAAAGATTACTGGGTCGTCACTGAGTACCTAAAATGAGACCAGAAGTGGCAAGTGCGGGAGCAGGGCTTGAGGGAAAGGCTTGGTTCAAACAGCCAACACCTGTAGCCATGACTGAGGGAAAGGCAGCTCGCCACCGGGGCTGGCTGTGGAATCCATCGGAACCGCAGGCTGCTTCCAGACTGATGGAAGCCGACTTCTGCCATTGTTTCTGCAGGAAATATCTGCGAACTCCGTTCATGGACTTAGACTTGGGTTGCCTGTAAACCCGGTTAGCTCTGCGCTCCTCACTGTGCCGCCGGACCGCGGTGGAACCCAACGTCGTCATCAAGGTGTCCCGGAGCGCAGCACTGCACAGCCACTAGGACACCTGTGCGCTCCTCTCAGCCGAACCAGAGGTGGGGCCTTCGCGGGCCTCGGCAGGGAGACGAGTGCGGAGCTCCGGCCCAGCAGCCCAAGTGGACGTTACAGCAGGGCATCTACGAGGTCACTCGAGCCACTGCCATCTGACCCATTTCTTAAGAAGCCAATGTGACCAAACCAGCCCCCCAGTGCACTTGGCAGTACTCAGTTCCCGCTGGGGCGGGGGTTTCCAGTCACACCCTTCCTGCCCCCTCCCCTCCAGCCCCGCTTTGCACATGGGAGTCACACTTCTCTGTCCCAGAGTTTACTCACTTTTTAAATGCTGAAACATTTCCTTGAAAGAAAATAAAGAGTGGGCAGGCTGAAGACAGCCCAGCATGTGTGGCACAGTGAACCCATTTACTTACACACTAACAGAAAGGGGAGTCGGCTCGTTACTTGTTCTCACTGCCAGGGAGCCAGGGGAGGAACAGCACACCCTTCGCTCTCCCGCGCTCGGTGCTTTAAAGACATTGTGCTTCAGGGGACACCTGCGTTCCCCAGGCTGCTTCCACACCGCGGCTTCTGGGAAAGCGCAGTCTGGGGCGCTCTGGGAAATTCCTCACCACCCTTTTCCTGTCCCCGAGGTTCACAAGCACATCCAAGGCCTCTGAGGACGCCACAGGAGTCCTCCTTTGCAGCACCCCCCCAGTCCTTGACTATGTGAGCACGAGCACATCTACTGTTCGCAGAACAGTGGCTACGCAACTAGGCAAAAAGTGTTTATAACTGAAAAACAAAACATGAGACGCCAAACTCAAACAAAGGGAAAAAAAATCAGCAGACAATATGGTATCAAGAGGTATATTTTATTGTTTCCCAAAAAGTCAACTGGCAACATGTGCTGCTGAAATGCAAGTTACAACTCAAAACGGTAGCATGAACAATTAGGGTACGCATGGAGCATTTTCAGATGGGCTTCCGCGTCTTGGTCACTAAATGGAGAGGTTCTCCAGAAGAACAGTCCCTTACCCTACACACAGAAGGAGAACAACAATTAAGGATGCCACAATGACTCAAGGTAACTGGAAAACATTTTAAAGCCCACTTAGTGTGCATCATCGATACGTAAAAACACAATCGACTTGCTGTAAACATTTCTATAAGGAGACATTTCATAGAGGAGTGAAATCCATGCTGAGTATGTGCTGGGATTAGCTACCACTGAAAACACACTTATGGACACACTTGCACTGCTGTCATCACACCAAAGGAAGGAAACTAGGGATCTCACTATTCAGCTGCACTCCTACTGCTAATATTTAAAGGGACAGTCTCTAACTGCTTGTCAGCCTAAATTATAACCTGATTCTATGTGACTCTTGTTTTATTTGAGATTTTATTCCAGCCCACACAACTAGAGTTCTATAGACAAATGATGATAAAGTACAGGTGAATGGCACAGGAGGAGCGCAAATCTGGAGCCAAACTGAGACGTTAGATTTCTCCGCCCCCACCACACACCATAAAACATCACATATTCTGTATTATAAGGATGTCCTGAATATTTATTTTGGTTAGGAAAAAAAGTAGCAATTACAATGGTAAGATGAAAACATTATTTTAAAACATAAAATAGTTTGAGAGAGCAGAGTGACATGAGAAAGTCGCTGGAGAAGAGGCAACAGCTGGTGAGGACCCAAGGGTGAATACGAAAGGTAGGGTCTCACTCAGAACAAGATGCCTGCTCCAAACCTTCCAATCCCCTGGTCTCCGAGAGCGGTCTGCCCACAGTCTAAAGTGTGCGTGCCTACAGCTCTCCCCCAGTTCCAGGAAGAACAATGCCATCTCTGAGAGTCATGTTTAAGGCTCCGATGAAACGAGTCTGACAATCGCTTGGTATCATCTTTGCCATAAAGTATATGAAAGTCAAAACCTCATGAGCAATAACGGCATCTACAAACTTGTTACTCTAGAATCATGCATGCAGTTAGGCAAGATCATCACTGAATGACCTCAATCACTCCAACCGATCTTTAAGAGTTCCGAATTTCTGTCTCAGCCGAATTACAAGTCCAAACAAAATCCTGTGTATGTATATAAATAAGAGTTTATAGGGTTCCCTTCAAATAGACAAATTTAGGAAAGCTAAATTTGGTAATAGAACTACCCTGTGACCTCTCTCATTTTCCCTAAGAAAAACTGATGACGGCTCTGATATTCTGTCTAGTTTCAGACCATGACCAGAGCCCTTGCTGAAATCAGGTTACCAGAGGATGAGTCAAAGGACAGAAACTAGAGCAGCTGCACCGTCTTTTCAATCGCCAGTTTCAACTCTCTTGCATCTGCCTGAAGTCCAAGGGACTGGGAGGCGCGGGTCACTCCGGCACTTGCTAGTCCTCCAGTGACCCCTGCAATCCCATCTTGACAGCCACGTGAATGTGGGACCTTCCCACCCAACAGTCTTTTAGATCACTAACCGTAACCACTGCCTTTGTCTCAGAGGAGAGGCAAAGGAAGGCAAGTCAAGTGGTATGATAAAGCAAGCACTTACAGATCAACACCACAATTAGCACTACTATTCTAAATACCAAACACTAATGAAACCCAAATCATAATGCTGAAAACTAAAAAATTAAGACGAAAACTCAAAGGAAAAATTCTTTTTTTTTTTTTTAATCTTTTATAGGACAGAAACCTTAGCTCATGTCTTCTGGTTGTCATCATCTTCCACTGAGCTGCACCTAAAACACAAAGAACAAGTAACAAGCAACTTTGTTTTTTAAAGAATAGGTAATAATCTTGAAGGTACACGATGAACTGTTTCTAGTGCAAGTTAACTCACTAAATAATTATCTAAAGTGAAGCCAAGAAAATCACCAGAAGCATCAAAATGTTAACTGTTTTTTCAATGAAAGTAACTACTGGAGACTTGAATATGCAGCATACTGTCACCAAAATAAACCATGGTGGGAAATCACTACCCGTATCATTAAGGTGGCAAAGCTGCACCTGTGACGCCTTATTTACAAGGCTTCACTCTACCTGCAGATGGGAACAAATCACCTGGGCTTATTTAAGTCTAAACCATGAAGAGGCGGGGTGCGGGCTCGGGCTGGCTTATTAGGTCATCTATCGCCTTCCTGGCTGTGCAGTTCAGGTCATGTCTTTAAATGGAGCAAAGCCCGCCAGGAGGATGCTGCTATTCTGATTTTCCATTCTTGAATGCACCAAAATGTGCATGCGTGTTGTAATTAGGTGCCTGGGTGAATAAAAAAATCCCATTTACAATGTAAAAATACTACTGAAGCCCCTTAAATCGGATTCTTTCTCAGGGAGACAAGCATTAACCCCAAACAGAAAAGGTTACATACGCTTTTGGACATTCTCTTCTACCATGTTAAAATAGGAACTCCTCTGTTGCAAAACCAGGTTGATTTACGTGATTGTTTTAAACTGTTGCTAAATGTTTATCTACACATGCTGTCAGAAATAACCTTGTTAAGAAGGTGGAGCTGGTGTCTCAGCAAATCAGACCCCTTGGAGAAGGCGTTGAATGGCCTGTGCCCCGCTTTCCTTTTCCTCTTTCCGCACCATCAAAAGGAAAAGTGAGAAAATAGCAGAAACATTAGTTAAATCCGGAATTACATCCCATAACCTATAGGAATAATCTGACTACACTGAAACTTGACAATAATTGTAGGGTCTCTCAGGATGAAATAATTAGCACCCTAATTACTAATAAAACGATCAACTTCTAGCTAGACTTAAATCTTAGAACAATACTATCAATAAAAATTTTCGGGGAAAAAAAGAAAGGTTTCTTTTAACTACGGTTTACCTGACTTACCAGTACTGAAGACAAAAACTTTTAAAAATGGCTACAAATGCCTTGTTCACAAAAGACTTTATTATCTAGTGATGCATACTGAGAACACAGAGAAATCTGCATGGTCCACTTCACATGCAGTAGAACAATCTTCACTTTACAATAAGTGAGTGTCAACTGTTTATGCAATAGACAACACTTTAAGGTCACATTCTTAAAGGAAAGCTTCATTTACAAAAGAAATAAAAGGTAAAGAAGCAATTACCGCTTTTAAAAAGCAGCTGCTTTGTTCAAGAGTGGAAGGTTTATGCCTGTATTGAAAGACAACATGATCACAAATAATGAAAACAATGAACAAATGAAAAACATTGTTACCATAAAGCAGTACACTTTCAAAATGACATACAAATAGTTAAAAATTTCATTATGTTGTCTATCTAACTTTAAATATGAGGACTTTCAGAATTAGGCCTCAACATTTGTAATTAGTAAATGAAAACTATGCGTTGTTTCTAGGTCACTAGGAACTGTATTTAACAAAAGGTATATAAAGTCTATAGCAAGTTGATTTAAAAAAAGTAACGTGAATAAGAAACAGTACACTGAAGGCGCGCTACCCATCAAGCGCAGACTCTTCCAATTTTAAATGGGATGAACAGAACGGAAATTATAACTATGCCACAGTTGCAATGCCAAAAAATAAAACAAGATCAGTTATCACACATGCAGGGAGTTCTGCCACAAAGCTAAGATCCCTCATTTGTCAATTATTCCAATAAAAGTACATCTTACAACACCAGTGATGTTGATGGCGGCTTACCTTCAGTGTACTGAATGCTGTACACAACCTGCGTTAAAAGAGGAGACATCCTGAGGCAGGCTCAAGAAGGAACAGACCCCTTCGGCACTGACTACACCCAGGGCATGCTGCTGTGGCCTGCACACACACACCTAGGAAAACGTGAATATAAACAGCATTTATGCTGGCCATTTCACCTGGAGACCAAAATGAAGCCAAGTCTGCTACAAATGAATCAACCACCCGGTATTACTACTCATTGCGTAACAGATGCTTCTGTCTTTTATGTGAACTGCAACCATACACATTAGCACTATAATTCTGTGCAGTCTTGGCAATTAAAACAGTTCTACAGTGAAACTTCACATAAGACACAAAACAGATTAACTAACATTTCTAAAAGAAATATCACCCTTGGTGTTAATTCAAATATATCATGCTTCCTCAAATTTGCTGGAGAAATATTTATAAGTTTATATACATTAATAATAAACTGCTGTGAAATTTCTTCAGTCTTTGTATTTAATTACTCAAACCCTTGCAGTTTCTTCATCTTGCTTAAATTTTTTCCTGGATGAATGCATGCTGTAGGGCCTGGTTGATGCTAATTCGCTTAGCGGGGTCCAACATTAGGATCTGGTCCAACAAGTCCTTCAGCTGGTGTACTTTTTTACGCTGGTCTTCAGGAAGTCGCTGGCACCCAATCAAGTCAGCCAACAGGTCCTTAGTTGGATTAATGGTGCTCATGACAGTAACTTTCTCCTAAAAATAATTTTTATAATGTGTATCTCTAAGTAAGTTACTAAATGTATATAACTTATCAAAATTCTTTTCTGTGCACCCAAAATATTAAAAAACACACCAAAAATTTGTTTACTAATAGCTCTTTTAAAACTTTTACATGTCTCTGTCTTCTGTATTTTTTCAAGGAGCAATCAATTACTTGGAAATGGTCTCCAGATTAGCCATGGAAACAGGAAGCGTCTTCTGCCTCAGCTACTTCCCTGTCCCTATTCTGATAGGGCAAGACACAGCAACAGGCTGACACCATGAGGCGCTTCTCAGTACTTAGACAAAGCTAGGGACTCATGATGTAATGGGGAAAAAGTAAGGGAATCATCACTTCAACCCAGAAGCTATGGAAGGGTTGAGAGAAGGGAAACTGCTTTAGAAGGCAGAGCTCATGGCACGCGGAACTTAAGTTTGTGAGGAACTCAAATACTATCTTACAGGCAACAGGAAGGCCAGTAAGGGATCTGCAGCTAAGAGGAATGCACAGTAAGATCTGTTGGCACAACGATCACCCTGGCAGCAGTACACAAGCTGAATGGGAAGCCGGATCAGGAATATGGTCCAGGGAGGTGTGGTGAGGGCCTAAACATGACCTAGCACAAAATAATTCCTAACTCAGGATCCTGTGCTTGCCAGGCAGGTGCTATACCATGTTAAGCTATAACCCCAGCCCAAAAACGAACATTTAAAAGCCCTTCATCTTTTGCAGATCATGATGTATTTTGAACTGCAGAATTAGTAGGAAAAGGAATTACATACTTTGTTAAAAAAAAAAAAAATTCAAAGCTCTGAGTACCACCTGATACTCAATTCATTAACAATAAAATAATCAATCAACATAGCACACTGGAAACAGACTTACCCTCTCTGTTACTTTATCAACTTCTATGTACATGAAGTTGAGATTCTGATCAAAATGCTGATCTTTGAATACACCTTTCCGAATCATCTACAAAAAAGAAAAGGGGAAAAAAAACAAAAACAAAAAACAAAAAAACCCCTTGGGTTTTGAATGTTATGAGACAGTCTAGCCTACTAATAATTTAATGCCTAATAATTCACACAATAAATTATTAGTTTCTTTGATCCCAGATTCTCTTGCTCTCACAAATCGATTAACATTGACAGAAAAGTCAACCTAATTTTTCAACCTAAAACTACTTAATAATAGGAAATCGCATTTCTCAGGTAGTGACCTAAACCAATTATAATATCAAATTGTGCTTTCGCTATTCACAGCTGGGGGAGTAAATAAACCCTTGAAAAGTACTTTTTAGGAAAAAATATTACAGAGCTGAGCCTTTTCTCTTGGTAGTTAGGAAAAATATTTTACAATTATGTTCTAACAGCCCTAATATAAGTCAGACTTTGTTCAAGTATCGACAGTTAATCTCTGTGTAAATGACTCTGAAAGTCTACCAGAACAGAATCTGGACAGTACCTAAAAACCGTAATGGCTTCTGATCTGTAAGAAAACCTGCGACTCGTTCACGAGTTCAGTAAAGCTAAACAGGTTACAAGGCCAAGGATATTAAGGATATTATAAGGCCCTTGGATACTTCAATAAATTTCTAAAGTCCTTCTTTCATGTTAAACAGAAACCAGTTATACGTGGAGCACCCAGGGTGACTTTTATGTTCAAAAGATGTTACAAAGTGAATTTTCCTGTTGTCTTCCTTTCCCTAATAGCTTCCAATCGCAAGCTGACCATCGTCAATACTCAGTGCTCCTATTCATTCTCTGTTCTCTAATTACTTCCCTGTCTTAACTCAGGATCTGCTTTGATTCTTATCTCATCTCCCAAACATGCCTGCAGTTTCCACAAGGCTATAAACACATCTGCAACCCATATATTCTTCTGCTTGTCACTGACATCGGAGTTCTCGCCTCTTTTGCTAACTCCTGGATTATTAGAGTTACTAATTTCAACACCAGGAACGTGAAAGGAGCTGAGGAATTACAGTAGCTATGCCCCCTCTAGCAACTTTGTTTCATGGCTTAGGCTTAAGTGCCAGCAGTTATCGATCTATGAGAAACCAGGCCCTTGGACACAGTAAGTTCAGTCAATGTCCTACCTTATTTGGCATCTTTCCTTTGAGATCCATGGCCAGCTTCAACATGTGGTTATTGGTTTTACCAGGGAACAAAATTTTTCCAGTATAGAGTTCATACAAGGTACAGCCTACGGACCACATATCTATACCATAGTCATAGCTTTTACCTATAACTGAAAACAAAACGGAAATTTTAAAACACGAGGGTAAGAAATACTATCATTTTTACTTCTGTTAATGGGGACTAGCAGCTTGACCTATAACCACCTTAGTTTCTTCACTTGGCAATTAGTTGCATGTTCTTTCCCACTAATTCTTAACAGGCTTAAAAACCTTTCACAATGGGGCAGTGGGAGAGAAATGAAAAGGATAATACATGTTTCTTTTCTTCATCTCGCCTTTGGTGGAGATGCTAATCCACCTCAACCAAGACAACACGAAGCAAAAAACAAAGCTCCCACCATCCAGAAATGCGATAATCAGACCTTGACTAACCAAGAGCAGTCTTCTAAAGTCGAGGACTTTCCACAACTCTTTTGCTACTCTTGCTCGACATGATCAAGAGTCCTGTCACAACTACCTTCATTCCACCTGAGGAGGATCAACGTGCTACGGTGGCCTTCCTCAGGAATGGCCTCGAGCGGCTGCTGAAGTGTGATGGAAAACAGTGCTTAGCCGTTAAGTCCGCTCTTTCCACTGCAGAGGATGGCCCAGCTCAGGGGCACTGGAGGAACTTACTGATCTCCGGAGCCCGATAAAATCTACTGACAAGGTAAGGTGTTATGTCGTTGTCTGCGACGTGGGAAGCCGAGCCAAAATCACAGAGCTTTAAAATCGTTTTTGATTCATTAACCTGTAAAACATTTTTGAAGAAAACTTAAACCATGACAGGAATAATAAACACAAACTAATAAAATCAGCTTCAAGTCATATTAATTCCAAAGCTGAGAATACAAATCACTCATTTTAAAATTCCTTCTCTATTTTACAGCTCTATTTCCTAATAATAAAAACTTTAGAGCTCTAACATTTTACTATAACTGGAAAAACTTTCCAGTGAGGAAACATGAGATAATAGCAAGTACACTTAATTAACAAAGGGAATTTTAAAAAGTGAGGCAGTGAAACAAAAATCTCATTCACAAAGCAAGGCATGCCTTAGAAATCTCTCAGATACCCGAAAAAGCTGAACTCCTATCTAAAGGAACACGAGACACTTGATAATGCAATCAGACTTCAGTTAGCCTGCAAATGCCAGAAAATTACAATGGCAATGAAAGCGGAACTCAGAATAAATTTGGAGGAAAAAACAAATAAGCTTCATCTGAAACTGGTCTAGACCACCCTAAAGTTAGCAACCATTTCAAGTGTAAAACATACTGAATCCCTTCAAGGTGAAGAAGTTACTAGTCGAGAAAACAGTACGTGTGTCTGGCCAAGTGACAGGCGTCGCTGGGCATCAGTCAGTGCCCTGGGTCCCTGGCGGACACCTCCATGCACGCAGCCACAGCGACATCTGCCGAGAAAGGCCGGTGCTGCACCTGCCCGAGGCAAGATTAACAAGCCAGGGGATTCACAAGGCACACAAAGGCTGAGGGCTCCCCCCTAGAGGGCACAGCACCTCCAACAGCCTCGGCACTCTGGCACTCTCCAGTGGCATCAGAGCGAGGCAAGGACTACTTACCCTACACAGTATCCACAGAATAAAGCTAGAACAGAAATGATTACTTTTAACCTCCACATCAATGATGAGACTCTTAATTGGGGGATTAAAAAAATAGGTAAATATTAAAATGCAAACAAACAAAAAACAGAAACTTTCTTTTTATTTTGGTGGTAGTACTGGGTATTAAACCCAGGACTTTTACACTGAACTAAGCCCCCAGCCCTTTTATTTTTGATTTTGAGACAAGGTCGTGCTAAGTCACTGCGTCACCCAGGCTTGGCTCTGACTGAGGATCCTCTTGCCTCAGCTTACCAATGTCAGAATTATGGACGTGCACCACTGCGCCCACTTTGGAGAAATTCTTTAAAGCTTTCTAAAAGTTTAAG
>RJWT010031231.1:0-14433 GCA_004365215.1 Cuniculus paca | reverse complement strand
TTTTTTTTTTTTTGCGGCACCGGGGATTAAACTCACGACCTTGCGCTTGCCGGGCAGGCTCTTAGACCGCTGAGCTAGATCCCCAGCCCTGTTTTTTGAGACAGGGTCTCACTATGCCGTTCAGGCTGGCCTTGAGCTCATTTTGTAGCCCAGGCTGGTCTCGAACTCACAACGATCCGCCTGTCTCAGCCTCCCGAGTGCTGGGATTACAGGCGTGAGCCACCACGCCCGGCTTTTATTTGTATTTTTTACAGGATTTTGCAGGGAATCTACTTTGTACAAGCCACTGAACTGACAACTCTATATAAACGATCTCATCTGATTTTATTGCTTAAATGAGAGAAATGATATGGTAATTAAGTTTGTGTGTCTGATTTATTTCATTTAAAATTACGTTTTCCAGGTGAATCCATTTTCCTGCAATATATTTATAGCTGAGTAGTATTCCATTATGCAGAGATATCACATTTCCTTTATCCATTCATCTGTTAATGGATATGTAAGCTGCCTCTAATATTTAGCTACTGTGAGTTGTGTTGCAGTAAAAATTAATACACATCACTATCTATGAATACAGTTTTGCCCAGGAAGTCATCTGAATGCCTTGTCTTCCCTTTCAAGCACCAGAAGTAGGGTTAAAGAAATCCGGAGGACATTCATGTGGTCTGGTTTGTGGAGCTCTGTGATTAGGCCTTTACGAAGAATAATGACCCCGATGCATTATCTGCCACTCTGGAGAGTGCTTTCCTTTACATAGTCATCCCACATGGACATTGACTAGACAAGGTCACTCTCATGATCCTACATTCGAACTTCAGAAGAGTAGAGCAACTTGAACAAAGGACCCAGTTGGTAGTTTGTGGAACAGATACTAGAAATTAGGTCTCCCTGACTCCAAAGACTGGGATTTCCTGGCTGAGATGGTTCTTCCTTCCTATGTAAGCCATGCAGACAATTCTCCAGAGATGTCAAATTTATAAGCCGAGTTGGACTGACCAAAAAAATGCTCCTGCTACAGGAACGACAACTCCATGAGTGTATCTTATTGACAGCACCTTTGTAGTGCTGCCTGTGTACTCAAGATCAATATCCGCAAAAGATAGTATTTACAGGAGACCAACTTTGTACAAGCCACTGAGCTGACAACTTTATATAAAAGATTTTGTCTGATTTTATTAGCATCCTTGTTTCATATAAGGTTAAGTAACTTGCCTAAAGTCACAGGCAGAACCATGACCTGAACCCGAATCATTTAACTTCAGAATTTATGTTTAAAGACCATACTCCTAACCACTATTCTTCACTGCCTCTCAGTGAAGGAGGAGAAGGGGTAGACAGGAAGAGGAAGAGGAGGACAAGAAACAGAAAATTCAGTGGGCTGCTAGCTAAAAAGTACTACCATGAGACAGCTAACCCCAGTGCTTTGTGAGTTTTTCTAATTCTAATTTCCAGTTCCTGTGTCCGTTATCTGTGTGGGTGGTAATAGCTTGAAGCACTGGTATTAATAAAACAGGTTCTCCACCCTCTAAGCAATCTTCAAGGCTGGGATGAATTCTAGGTAAGTGAAGGTAGGTTGAGCATTTTGAATCAGAAATGAATATATGAATTGGTTGAATTTATCATCAGAAGGGAGAAAGTAGGGGCTTTTTGCCTCAGAGCCTTCTCATGACATGTGACATCATTAACTCTCTTTGGAAAAGGCACAAACACGAGTCAGACAGACCAAGGATCAAGCTTTGGCTCTGCTCCTGGCCAGCTGCGTGATGCGGGTCAGGTACCTTCATCTCCCTGAGCCTTAGCTCCTTGTATGAAGTGCTTGGCACTGTGCTGGTACCTGGTAAAGGATCAGATACATGGTCACGAGAGAATAAAAACGAGGGTGTCTTCAGGTCTAGCCAGGATTCCCTAATCTCCAGTGTGTCTGCCCCGGTACTGTCTCCAGATTTTACACTGGCACTGCATCTCTGTGCCAGTCAGGTGGCTTTTCTTAGCCCACTCAGTGGGAGAACATTTTTGGCTCAGGGAAATCAACCCTGCAAGCCTACTGAGAGCTGCCATTCTCCAGCATGAGCTTTACTAGGACCCTGCTGCTCTCATACCACCCTGAATTCTTGCTTCTGAGTAGGAAAATTCATTTCTCAATCCCTAGTCAGGTAATCTGTGAGGAGAAGGATAGGTAGAGATGGAAAAGGCAACAGCTATGTACGGTCTCAGAGTTGATGGCTTCAGATCCCCCAAGGGTTCAACGGACTTTGGATTTATAGGCCCATAACAGCAGGAAACTGCCTCCTGGCCGAGCTCAGTGCTGTATCAGGGCCCAGGGCGCTCCTGCCTGATGCTGTTTGTGAACCTCTTCAGTTCTCTAATGCCGTGTTCCCTAAATCTGTGGCATTAGAATGATGAGAAAGGGCGGAGGAGGGTGATTCATGCCCCAGTTACCCTGACAATGAAATTCATGGAAATCAGATTTCTCCTGAGCATGCCAGCAACATCCCTGCTGGAGCCTGCCTTGGCTGTAGGGCTGGGTTTGTTTGGTTTCTACAATTTTTCTTTTTAATGTCATTATTTTTATTATTTTGCCTAATGTTTTTATAATGTGCTTACTGTGGAGGTTGCTCTGAGCGTGCCGGCTCTCTGGGGACAGGGTGGGCCACACTAGTTAACCCCAGAGACTGTTGTTTTGCTCATCCCTTCAGCCACCAAAAGGAAGCAGAGTTTTCACCCTGTCCCCTTCCCCAGCGCTGTTCTGACAAGGAACATTAAACATAGGATCACTAACTTTTTAGTCCCACAGAGACATAAGCTCCAGTTGATAAATACAACCAACTCTCCCCTTCTATCCACCTCCCATCCTCTAAGTCAAACCACTCCGATCGTTTTCATCATTCTTTTTAAATTTTTATTTATTTTTGTTTATTTATTCATTTTTGTGGTACTGGGAATTGAACCTAGGGCTATATCCCCAGTCCTTTTTATTTTGTATTTTGAGGCAGGGTCTTACTAAGTATACCAAGCAAAGATCGAGCTTGTGATCCTCCTGCCTCAGCTTCCCAGAGTGCTGGGATTTTAGGCGTATGCTTCCACACTGGCCATCATTCTTTTTATATTATTGTGTTATCCCCTCCCCTACTTCTTTTTTAAAGGTGATATATGAATAAATGATAACACACCCATCTTATGGGATAGTAAGCATTCATAAAATAGTTTAGATTTCCATATATTAACCAGGAGAGGCATCAGTGATATATTTTTTAAGCAAATAAAGTTAGTTAAAGGGTAATGGTTTTTGTAGGATACACTTCATGATAAACAAACATGCAACGCATGGACGTATTTGTTTTGATACATTTGTACTGACATAAATAGCTATGTGTGTAGGCAGATGCCACCTAGGTTGTTAACATAAGATACCTGGTTGGAGGATGTTGGAAAGAATACTGATTTTTAAAGAAATTATTATAATGCTTCATTAGCTGCAGTTAATCCTTGTTACTTTAGAAATTTTGAAGAGAAATTTGATACTTTTCAATCAACTGATCTATCAGTCCATAAGTGACATATATTTTTATTTTTATTTTAAATGTGATAGACACTCAGATCCCTGCATATGGGGTTGGATCTGCGGGGTGCATGGGATGGAGACTCTCCCTCTACCTGTGCAGCCCCAGCTGTAGCCATTTTTGGTAGACTCTTGTTGGTGTCTGCTGTCCACAAAAGCCCTTGGTGGTTTCCAATCAATCTGGACAAAGACACGTCTCTTTGTCTCTTTCTCTCACTCTACTCACTTTTTAAACAGATTTTTGTTTATCCCAAGTGCAGGCCCTCAAGTTTCTCATTACATTTTTCTCATTGGTTTTGGCTTTCTGTTCCAATTGTCAAGGTCTTTTGAAAATCTGCTCCTCTCACCTAGTCTATTATCCATCCTGCCCAGCTTGGTGCCAACTTCAAATTTGATCAGCAGGTTTTTATGTTTTAATCTAAGTCCCTGATAAAAATGTTCAACAGGACAGAACAAAAGACAGTTTTATACTTGCCCATTTTAGATAAATAAAGATAAATGTTTATTTGGCTTTCAATATGCTCCTTTTATTGTGCAAAAGTCTCTTAATAAAGGAAAAGGTTTGTACTGGGCAAATCAATAACCATCACCATTAGCGACGGTAACAGTAAACACTAATCACAAACCCACTTGAGCTAAGCCAGAAGCACAGCGGCCTCAGTCAGAGCTATGGAGCATATGGCTCTGTCCACAGCTGCTCTGAGCATCCAGATGGAAGTAGGAGGTGGGCTGGGAGTGGGGTGAGCAGACAGTGGGGGCAGGAGTGAGGGAAGAAGGAGCAGACAGGTGAAGGCAGGCAGGGAAGGGATTCGAGGACTAGGCTCCCAAATCAATCTCCGTGATTGTGTAGTTAATGTGCAAACAGCAGGCAACAGCTGCTGATGGCACCCATCCGTGACAGCACAGTTGTATGACAAATACTTCCCATCACACATAGAGAGCTGCGTCCCTGCTTTTTGGTTAATGGACTTTGACGCGCCTACTCAAATCACTTCTTCACGGCTCTTACAAGTCTTTGTCACAGATGTGAGGGAATATTCTTTTCTCTACGTGGCTATGTCTCAGTGCTATAACTGAGCAAGTACTGGACATGGTGGAGCATGCCTGTAATCCCAGCACTCCGGAGGCCAAGACAGGAAGATCACTGCAAGTTTGAGGCCAGTATGGGCTACAAAGCAAATTCATGGCCAGTCTGAACTGCATAGAGAAACCCTGCCTCAAAAAAGACAAACAATATACATAGATAACTGAGCAAGTGGCCTGCACTACCCTTGTCCTCTCCTGACACTCCCACACAGGCTTCCAGACTTTGCCACATTCCTAGCTTGTCCATCTCCATATATAAAAGAAGGAAAATTCACCCAAGTGATAAAGGATGCTAATTCAAGAGGAGTCTTCACTGAGAGTTTGTGGTATAACTTGAAGCAACATTTAACTCTCTCTGTACCTCAGTTTCACTAACTGCAAGGGGAATAACATAACTACTGTATTTTTGTAAGATTAAATGAAATAGCATGTTGCATAGTGGTAGGTGCTATTAGCTAAATCAGAGTCTGTACCTCCAGAAGACGTGGGCACGCCTTACTCAAACCTCTGGCTTCGCCCTTTTGTAAACATGGGTGGGGTTCATAGATAAGCTTTGCAATAGTTACTATTTTGCCATTACTCTTTGGGGGCTCCTGAAAATATTTTGAGGGCCTTTTGCAGGATTCTTACATTTGCACTGATTATTTCGCCTGACATTTGCTGATTGTCAACTCTGTACCAACTGTGGGCTGGGTGGGATGACTGAAACAAGATCCTGGTGCTCAAGTAGCTCATAGTCTAGTGTTCACCACCTACAATAACAAATACCCTCACGTCAAACACACACACGCGCGTGTGCGCACACACACACACGCACACATCCCAACAGCTGCAATATCAGCAACAAAAATCTGCATAGTAGACCCTTACTACATGTAATGAATTCTGCTATTTTCTCTTCTATTTTATTTTTTAAACTGACTTTCACCACCCACTAGTAGGATGTTAACTCATACTTTTAAAAGCTTCACTCAAAGATCGGATAAGTATGCCATGCCCACCATCAACATTTGCTAGATGCTATGGGAATGCCAAACAAAAAGCTTCTATGCGTGCCTGTAAGAATCACCAGACCCAACAGTTATATTTTAAGGACAGTTAGGTCTGCCAGAGCTTTTGGTGTTTCTGAAAGAGGGAGTGACATAGGCAAATGAACAGAGGACTAAACGCAGGATGTTCATGGAACTCTAAGAAGTTCTGAAATAGATAGAACACCAGGGAGCTGTGGGGGAAAAGAGACAGAGATGGAGCTTTAGATACCAATAGGGTGTTTTTTAAAGTGAAGATTAAGAAACCGAAACACTCCAGGGGAAAAGTTTTTGCTGTTAAGCCGGAAATCCAAGCCAACACAGTCCAGGCTCTGGGAAATGAGATTTCAGGAAAATAAGAAAGAGGGTAAGTTTTTTAAGCCAACAGACCATAAAATATCCCTGGTTGGTTTTTAAAAAGTAAAATCTCTTGAGTATGGCCTCTTGCTAGGCAGCATCTGAGTACATGGATTTGGTACGTACAGGCTGGGTGGAGGTGTTATCTATTAAGTACCGGAACACCGCCTCAGCATTGTGACAGGCAGGCATCCTTTTAGCAGGGATCATGTCTGTGTCACTGACAACAGGTGCAGCAGCCCACCAGGGTCTATTAGGGACTGCATTATAAAGAACTTTGGGGCCTACTAAAGAGTTGGATGTGGTAAACAAGAGCAGAGAAAGATTTAAAGCAAAAGAGTACCCTCAAACTCATAGAACATCAATATCCCAGTACAGTGGCAGATGGATTAGAAAGAAGTCTTGACTGGAGGAAGGCAAACCGAATAAGCAACTAACATTAATAGTTCACGAAACAGTGATAGTAGCCTGGAAGAGAACAGAACTTATGAGAGTGATGACAGTGGGTTAAGAAATACAAAGTAGAGGGATCAACATGACCTAGGGATTGATTAGATGGAAGAGATGAGGGGAAGGCAGGATGATAGCATCAGATTACTAACGTGGATGCCTGGGAATATGGGGGCAGATTTGGAGTGTTTTGAGAGAGAACACAATAAACCAGTCAGCACAAAGTCACTGTTAGTATAGCCTAATTGGTCTCCCATGCATTAGTATGACCCGGAAAATCTCCCACCTATAAGGCCCATACACTCATGAATTATAGACCTAACTTCCTCTCACGAACACTAAGAAATGTGGCCAGGATCACTGCAAAGAGGAAGAATAGGAGTCTACCTGCTGGTATGCATGGAATGAGGTTGGCCCTGCCATCCAGAGAACAGTTCCTTTTCCAGAAGATACATATTGTGGTTGGGATTCTTGGGGCTGTCAAGTAATTTTCTACTTGGACAAAGAACTGGATGCATAGAAAAATATCAGAGAGGAACATAAAGAAACATCTGTCAACTCTGCCTCCAGAAACACTCATTGTCAGTCTTTCTGGGATTGTGGGTGAGATTCAGGTATACAGTATCTAGAGATTGAAACAGCTTCTTCCCAGACTATGGTCTGAGAGATATCATCTGCAGCATGTAGAACTGTGTCTCTCAAAAAGAAAAGTCCAAATTCTAATCCCTAGTACCTGTGAACAAGATTTTATTTAGAAATAGGGTCTTTGCAAGATACAGGTAAGGTTAAGAGAGATGAGACCATCTCAGATTGAGTAGTTTCCCTAAATTCAACAGCTTTATTAGTCCACTGGATGCTAACAATGCCTTTCAGATCCGAAGTGTGATAAAGAGCAGGAAAAGCACGATTTTCTTGGGTGTTGTGGTCATGCCTTCTCAGTGTCTGTTTCTACATCCTTGCTTTGCCAATGAATCTGGAATACATAAGATGCATATCTGGGGAGGAGGAAAGGTACCGGGAATCAAACTCAGGACCTCGTGCTTGCCAGGCAGGTGCTGTACCACTGAGTTATATCCCTGGCCCCTGTATGATGTTATCAAGCTTAAACGTCTGTCTGCATGATCTGCAGTTTCAGAGGATATCCTAGTTTTTCCTTCTTTGCCAAAGACCCCTGAGAAGAAGACTACAACCTAAAGCCTTTACCAACCTGTCTTTTGTTTGCACTAACCAGGGCAATACTGCGTTTCAAGACAATTCTTCTTAGCTTTCAGAAAACTTCAAAAAATAGCTTCTCCTCAGGAAAAGAAAGATGGAGAGCCAAGAGATAATGGAAGGTGTCATAATATTAAAAATTCACGACATTCTCATTTCTACTTAAAAACCTCATAGTACAAAAAGCAATTATTTCCCCAGATTGGCCAGATTTATTAACTGACCCTGTAACGTGATAGGTGAGCCCTGGAGTTAAAACGTGTCTTCCTTACTAGAAATTTTTTATAAAATGAATAAAAGGATTTAACCAAGCACCCATATGGTCCTGACATAGTCATTTAACCTCTGTTTGGCCCAGGGTGCTTATTTATGCATTAAATGGGGATAGGGAAAGGATATCTATGAATTAATTAATTAATGATTGAAAGGAGCTTTAAAAGTGCTATGTAAATGATATGCACTATTGTAAGGTCCAAGGAAATCTTTGACAAACCAGGGAGTCAACTCCAAATTGAGAATTATAACTAAGAAGCAAATGCAAGCACTTCAGAATGTGAAGAAAACTATTAGTATTGGTTACTATGATGTGTTCTCTTTTTTCTAATCGAGATCAAGTGGTTAGAAACTGTTAAAATGTGGATTCAGTTTTAAAACCCATGTGAGCCCAGATACTAAGTGGTTACATTCCGCAAATGTCTGCACGTTAAAACAAAATCAAAAGATGGAAGCAAACTGGAACTGGAGAAGAGCAGGTGTATAAAACAAATGCTGTCAGCATATGTGTGAGCACAAACAATTCATTGTGCCTATGTTAAAATGTGTGTGTGTGTATGTGTGTGTGTGTCAAATACTTCAAAAATAAAACCTTTTGAACCCACCAAATTTTAATATTATACTCATTAGAGAAAGAAAACCTTTCTTAAAGCTTCAGCCTGTGGGTGGGTGTCCTCTAGGGTAAGCAGCTTAGCTTTCTGTTTTCTATTCCTCAATGAATGGAGCCCTGGCTTTATAGGGGCCTGGGGCAACCACTGATCCTTATAATTACAAGCAAAATGTGGTGTTAATTCATCCCTTTAAAACAGTTCATTTAAATTAAGCTATTGAAAAGTGTGTAATGTGTTCTAAAAGAATAAAAAAACTATCTGTACACTAGCAACAACAAAAATAATTTTTTTCCAATTTAAACAACTTCTGGCTTTAGTAATTAGAGAAGAATAGTTTTACAGATTGAAAAAACAGCTTTCAGTGTTCAGGCTTGATTTAGCTTCTGTTTTCCTGCCGAATGGCACTTTAAAGCTTCTGGCACCCCGTGGCCCCAGGAGAGAGCAGGGTTTTCTAGACCGGCAGCTCCTTCTTTCCAAATCGCCACGATCTAAGGTAAGCAACAGCGATCATAGAGTCAAGGGTTGCATGCTGTGTTGGGAAACCAAGAAACAAAGACATACCAGAAAATCCTATCTTCAGAAATATTTGCTTTTTAAGTGAGAACAAATATTTGATCTTTATGCTTTTGTGGTTGATAATTCTCATCCAACTGAATAAACAATTATGGCCAAAGAGTTATTCAGGATTGTGTGGGATAATAAGGGTCCTCTAGGACTACAAACTTTTGAACCAGCATAATCCATGAAGGAGCCACAGTTGCATACATCAGCTGCTTTCTCCACATCTATATTATTAATTAGTTCATAAAAACATTAGTGTTCAAAAGTTCCACAAACCTCATTTATAAACATTCGTTTTGGCTGGATGTGGTGGTGCAGGCCTGTAATCCCAGTACTCAGGAGGCTGAGGTGGGAGGATCGCCTGAAGATCAAGGCAAGCCTGGGCTACACAGTGGGATCCTCCCTCAAAAATTTTTTTTTCATTTTGAAAAATAGTCTAATTATAATGGCAGCCAGTCTAAGTGGTGTTTGTGGAAAGAGACTCGGCTCCATGCATTTGGCACTCCAAGAGTCTTCTTGGGTGCCAAAGATTGGTTTGTAGGACTCTGCTTCCTTAAAAAAAAAAAAAAAAAAAGACAAATAAGACAAATCTCTCTCTAATAAAAATTCCCTTTTATATTTTTTTCCTAATCCTCTTAAACCCTCGAAATGGCAAGAGAAGTGGGAATATCTGAATCTGCTGGAAGGTTAGAATAATTAAGAAAAATGTCAATAGAAAGAAAAGAAAGCTTTTAAACCTTGTACAAGCATAAACTTTTATATAATCCAAAAGAAAAATATCCAAAATGTTAAATTCTTCATGGAGGCCATCCCAGAAAATCCCAGATCCTAATTTTGCTCCCAAGTCCTCATGTCTTTAAGAACGATTTCCTCCTCTCCTCTCCTCCATTCAGCATTTGAGAAACGCTGTTCTCTATTCATAGGATCTGCCTCCTCTGCAGCAGAACACTTCCTGGTCTGAGATACTCCATCTAGAATGAGACTCAGCGACCTCTGGAATAATAGACCACAGAGGCATTTATATACACATACTCCAAGCATCATGGTGTGCACTGGGGCTTTGACACTCTTAATTCTGGACTTTATCTTGTCAAAAAGATGAACTGAAGACATCCTTATTTTCCATCACTCACAGAAATCCTAACACACTAAACCAATGAGGAAGAAGAGACATATTTTCCTAACTCAGTCTTAACTCACAGAGAAGATAGACCCATTCAATAGAGGCGCCTGGGTCTCTTTCTAGATTGTCAAGGCATTAACTTTTTTCCTTTATCTTTCATTATCTATCCTTTACCTCCATGTACACCACTTACTAATTGTGTCCTATGGAGCTTTCCTGAGATTACAAACTGCCCCATGAGAAAACCAGATATCTCTTAAAGATCCTGCTGGATGTTTCATTTATTCATTCATCCATTCAACAGATATTTATTCACCACCTATAGGCACCTTATTTTGTATTTTGTATTTTTCAGGTGACTAAAACTCCATGGAGCCTTTTGCCATTATATAGAATATGGTTTATTGGGAGGAGTACAGTACAGTATTTTTTTTTTCAGCCCAAAACATCCCTTCCCTGATCCTCTGGGCATAAAAGGGTAGGGATCTTTCTTCCAGTAATACTTGTTAAAAGCCCACATAGGAAGCACTAACTAAATGAGTTCTCATTTTGTCAGTGACTCAGGCCAGATTACCTTTTATTCCAAGTGCTTTAGGTACAAAATTGCTGTAAGACAAGGCAGTGAAATAGCTAATCACAAGAGAGCCTTTCAAATTGTTCTGAACCCATAAGCAACTAATCAGGGTGTGAAAGCCAGAGTTTAGAGATTATCTGGCTTTCCCTGCCCCTAACATACACACACATACACAGACATTTCACAGACGAAGATACTGAGGGACAAGGACTTGATGTGTCTAAAGTGAAACAGTAGATAGAGGAGGAAGAGCAAGCTGGGTCTACTGCTCGCTAGTCCTAGGCTCTCTCCACCACATCCTGCCACCTTGTACCAAGAAAATCTGTTTTCCAGGGTCTGACTCCTCAGTGTTTTGCTGCAGTGGTCAGTCTCTTAGGCCAACGTGGGGCGATTTGTATCCTTTCAGTCAACTTCTTTCTAAACTGCTCACGCTCAGGAGCAGAATCTAATAAACATGGCACCAACTCCCTTGCTGTGCTCCATTAGAGAAGAACCAGCATTCCTCCTTTGGGGGAAAATTTGAAAATGTATTAAAGATACCTTTAAAAGATTTAAAAGAGAATTAAGAAATGTCGTGGACACATACCAACTCCCTACAATGAAGGTAATAGTGTACAACAAACATGTACTAATTAAAAAATAAATAATTAAAAATATTGCTTAATGATAGGCAGCGCGAAAATACTCATATAACAAAAAAGCCATTCATATAACAAAAGTTGGGGAGCATCTATACATTCTGATCATTCTATTGAAAACAAGATCACTTTTGAAGTTACCTAAGAAGAAACCACAGAGAAGTAACAAGAAGATGATGACAGAAAGTTTTCAGATAAAATTATTTTCATATTTTTATTCATTCATAGTGAGGATAGTGAGAAATTGTGCCATGTCATAAAATATGTGTTATCTGAGGTTACAGAAGCTGACACTCTGATTTTCCTGCATATCTTTTAATTCATTATTTTAAATTAAATCATAAAACATATTTCTGTCATTAAATGTGCAAATGTTTATATTTTCTACTGTTTTATAAAACTAGTGCCCACACCTTGAAATATGAAAACTATTAATTAGGTGTAAAAAATATATTCAACATCACTGTTTCATCATTTGGAAAACAACTCGGGCTGGGAGGGGAACCTCAGGCTTTGAAAATGTTCTTTGATTTCAATTTTATAGCTATAGTTTCATTTCTTCAAATCCTAGTCTTAAGGGGTTAGTGGAGGTTAAAGATCATTCTACCTGCCAGTCTTGGAATGTGTGTGCACACATTTTACAGTTTTTATTAGGTGTTTTTTTTTTTATTACCTTTATGTTCCAATCCCTGGTGGCCACATTCCATTTTTAATAAGCAGAAAAATCCTGTAAAGTGATTGTTCAGTGGTTGCATTTAACTAGCAGGTCAGTTGCTGAGTCAATAGGTGAGCACTGAGCTCATTGAGGGAACTGGAAAGAAACCAGGCTGGCTCAGCCTCCCCATTTTAAATGAAGCCCCTTTCATTCCGCTGCTCATTCAGAATCTAAGAGATTTCAGGGCTCATTCACTACCTCAGGAGATAAGGGCAAAGAGGAGAGGGTGCATTTTGCTATGACATGCTAAGAAAACAGAAAATAGAGTTTAGCATTGGTAAGACAATAAGCTTATACAAATGATTACTCTTATTGTGTTTTCATATTTTGCTTATGATTGTGGAGTTTTATTCAAAAAATGAACAGGTTTCTCATTCTCAAGGCCGGCAAAGCCCAGTAATGTTCCCTGCTTTAGAGGCACATTGGGGTCTGTTCTCTGTTCCAGTTTCTGTCTCTTTTATGGATAGAACCATCTGGGCTGGGGAGTCAGCACATAGTTCAGAGAAGCCTTACAGAAATCCTGAACAATCTCATTAGTGGGCCTGCCACTACAAGGAAAATAGGTGAAAATGTTTCCAATATAGGAAATAATTAGCAAGAGACAAAAAAAAAGTCTCTAAACCACAGAGATACTGGTCCTATTTTGAATGATTAAATGTGAGGGGTAGGGAGTGACCTTTGGGAATATACATACATATCTGGGTGTGTGCTGAAATATATCCTTCATGTCTGAAAATAATGGAAACTAACTTAGAGCCTATAGCATTATGATGCTAATATGTCACATCAGCTGTTTCTGGGAGAAGTTAGGATGTGGAAAATGTTGCACATGTAAGCTTTGTGACATGGTAGATGGGAGTTCAATAATGCCTGAGGTTAACCAAGAAAGTTTGGAAGGAACTAAATAATATAGGTGGCCACAACTCAGAAATGTTTAGCAGGTCTTGCACAAATTCACAGGGTCCCCCAAAGTTATTGTAGGCTTCAGGGTCTGGCAATTTCGATGATCCACTTTGGCATCTCACCCCACTGCTGTTTTGCACAGCCCTACAGAAGAGAACCTCTACCACAGACTACATGTATACACAGACACTGATGCTCATATTCCTACTTAAGATTACCAGACAATTTTACCTAAAATGACACAATCATTTGGCTAACCGAATTTTTTTAACTTACCTCATTTTAGTTATTTAAGGTAGTGATTGAGCTGAAACTGATACTCAGTGGTTCTCCTCTCCATTGGTATGGCCAATAGGATGGACCTGCAAGAACAGATATCTAAACAAAAATCCAAATATTGGCCTTAATAGTAGACTAGAAAAATACCTAAATTCCTCTCTGCCCAAAGGTTAGCCTTCCTGGGGACAGCTGGATTGAAAACTATAGTTTGGTTTCATTTGTCCTGATCCAAATTAAGGACAGATAAGTTGATACAATAGAGATTTTATTATGCCTTAGTTATAGCTTCAAAAGAAAGCTAGAACAGAAAGCAAAAATGTCTGTCTCTCCCTGTCACTGTCATTAATACAGGAAGATCCTTCCCCTACAGGAAGAAAAGGTAGACTTTTCACTGAGCCATGGGCCAAAAATAAAGGTGCCCATTCCAGTTTTTTGTTTGTTTGTTTGTTTTCTTTGTTGGTGAGAGAAACATATTCATTATCTTTGAGAAATACACATCCATCCTTTTATAATGTGCCAAAAGGATTATTGAGCCTAACCATTTGCATCAGTCATTCATTTACCCAGGGGGAGAAATGTTTGGGAAGGTAGAAAGAGTATCAGAAACAATCATACCCTTATTTGGGAACAGAAAGGAAATTCCACTCTCCATTAAAAAGAGGGGTCACTAAATATACCCCTCCCACAAATTCCAGCTTAGTGATATTTAGGGAGGCCAGCAGAGAATAGCAGGATATTTGTAAAGTTCTAATGTAAGTGTAGATGCTGTGATAGATACCACAAAAATGAAGGAGTCTCTACTTTTATAGGTCAGGGCAAACATCTTGCTTAAAGTCTAATAAGAAAAAACATTTTAGTACACGATAGCAGAATAATCAAATTCAAATTGCATAAGGAAGATTGTAATTGTTGTCAGGTTCAGGGAAATGAAAGAATGTTGTGGGAAATGATATATGTGCACCCATGTTTCTAGCAGCACAATTTGTAATAGCCAAATCTTGGAAACAACCCAAATGCCCATCAATGGAGGAATGGATAAAAAAGGTGTTGTACTTTTATACAAT
>RJWT010031230.1:0-14432 GCA_004365215.1 Cuniculus paca | reverse complement strand
TATAGGATTTTTTTTAAGCCACTAAGTTGTAGAGAGATTTGTCGTGCAGCATCGTAAGTAATACATCACTTGACCCAACTATTCCACTCCTAGGAGTGGGTTCAGTTGTATGTGGAAAGAATCCCTGAGGAGTTCTGAGCAAAGAATCAGTTGTACAAAAGTTCTGCGTATATTAACTCAACCAGGATGAGTTAATATACTCAGTGAAATTTTAAAAGCAATCTGAGTGTTCAGTTATGAGTCACTGGTTCAACATAGTGAGTTGCATCCATGTAACAGATGAACATGTATCTTTAAAAGTCATGTTGTTAAAACAGTTATTTTTCAAACATGTTTTGAGTGAAATATTCTGTTTAAGTAAAACCTTTTGTTATGGCTTCTATCTGGATGTCCTCCCAAAAGTCTCAGGGGATGATAGGTGGGACCTTCTGAAGGTAATTGGATCATATGGGCCTTTCTAACAGACTTGAAAGGAGTCTGGACGTGGTCAGAAGGGGCAGGCCACTGTGAGCAGACCTGGGAGGTCGAATCTGCCTTCTTGACTCCTCACTTGACTCGGTCTCTCTTCTTCCTGTCTACCATGCCATGAGCAGTTATTACTACACCGTACCCCTATAGCCAGTTGACTACGGACTGAAAGCTCTAAAAACTGTGAGCCAACATAAACCCTTCCTCCTTTCACTTGTGAGTACTGGGTACTGTGTTTCAACGACAAGAAATTAACTGAGACAGCTTTATAGAAGTTTATACAAATAAAAGTATTCTTTGAAGATGATACTTTCAAGATGAAAGTTTGAGCAAGGCTCAGCCTCCCAGGGCCTCCCAGGCCTCAGCAAGAGGGTTCTCCAGGACACCCAGGGTTCTGAGAAAACTGAAAACCTGTTTTGAGAGTGTTTAATGACACCTGAATCAAAATACCAACCAAAAAATTCAGGTTACTGGGAACACAAGATGCCTTTTTTTAGTAACATGCTTGTCTGCCTTGCGAGCCCCTTCTTAGCTGTCTGCCTTTGCCCTATGTGCCTTTGACTTTTCTCAACATCTCAGACCAAACGTCACTTCCTCAGTGACAACAAACTTGCCTACCCCTCTCTTCCTTAACTCCCACCCTACATCGTCCTCTATGATTGTTTTTTACCATTATTTATCACCACCATTTCAGCATTTTATTACATGCTTTTCTGCCCACATGACCTGCATGAGCTTTTATACTTTTACACATATCTTGCGATGGGAGTGCATAAGTTGCATTATTTGGTTTAGGCTGTCCTAACAAAGTACCACAGATTGAGTGGTTTAAATCATAGAAATTTATTTTTTCATAGCTTTGGCTGACTGAAATTCAAGATCCAGGTGCTGACAGATTTGGTTTCTCCTGAGGCCTCTATCCACAGCTTGCAGATGATCACTGTCACACGATCTCCTGTTTCTCTATGTGTATCTGTGCCTTAATAAATCCTGGTTATAAGGACACCAGCCATTTTGGATTAGGCCTGTTCTAGCCTGAATGTTTGCATCCCCCTAAAATTCATGTGGAAGCCCTAACCCTCAATGTGACAGTATTTGGTGGCTCTTCCTTTGGGAAATACTCACACTTGCATGAGTTCATGAGGGTGGGGCTCCTATGGATGAGATTAGTGGCCTTTGATAAGAGACTAGAACAGTCTCTTTTCCTACTGTGTGAGGATATAGCAAAAAGGCAGGTGTCTGCAAACCAGAGAAAGGGTGTTCACAAGACCTGAAATTGCTAGCAGCCTGCTTGAACTTCTCACCCTTCCAAACTGTGGGAAATAAATGTCTATTGTTTAAAACCCCCAGTCTACAGTATTTTGTCATAACAGCTCAACCCAGCTAATAAAAACATTTACCTCACCATCTCATTTAGCACTGATTTCTTCTTTAAAGTTGTTATCTCCAAATACTGAGGTGTTGAGGTTCTGGATTTCAACATATGAATCTGGGGTGCTGAGGCCCACAGTTCCACCTATAACATCATTAAATATCCATTCCAACCAAAAATTCATGAGCTAAAAATACCAAAATGAGATCATAGTTGCCATGGTCCATGGCATTCAGAACATCAACATGGGCTTGAACATGTTTGTACTGGTTATGACAGACTCTTATCATGGATGAACATACAGATGGCTTTAAACTTTTAATTTAGGGCCGAGCATGCTACAGTGCCAGAAAGTAAAGAAGGGCTGAAACATGGGTAGCACAAGAGTGGGGCAGGGGAGGAGCACAAACACCAAGCTGCGAAAGCTCTCAATTACCAAAGGTGAAATATTTTGAACATCCAAAGAAAGCAGTATTGGGTTTTAACCCAAAGCATAAAACAAATTTATGAATCTATGCTGATATAAGAAAGCCATTCCAGTAAAAATAAGTTATTGCATAGATAAATAAATTGGGTAAAAAAGATAAAACTTCCTTACAGAATTGCAGGTAGTGTATTTAGATACCCTCCCCCCTCCTTTTTAGAAAGTAAATATTAATTCCATCCCATTCCTCTGAGTGGAAGCTAAATAGAACAGACTCTTTCCTAAAGAATAAAGGAAAATAGTGACTTTGCAGTGTCAAAGCTTGGTAGATAGCACTTTTACCAAGGTTAGCATCATGGTACCCAGTGATGGCACATGTGTCTTCCTTATTCCTAACAGGACTTGACAGGAAGGAAACTTCACTTTGATGGAAGACTTTCTGAAAACCCATAATCTCAGTCTAATCATGAAAATCTAACAGATAACGGGCTATTCTAACAGATACCAGGCCAATGTTCCTCAAAACTGTTCAAGTCTTTGGTTGGCAGAGAGGATAGTATTGAGAAACTGGCCGAAGACCAGAAGAAGTGGAAGAGAGAGGGTGATCCAATGCATTGTGGTGCTGTATATTGAATCCTGGAACAAAAAGAGGACGTGAATGGAAAAACCAGTGAAATTCAAATAAAATCTAGAGATTAGATTAACATAAATAAGAAAGACATCTATCAAGAGTAGAAAATTTGGCTGAGGGTAAGGCCTTGGGTTTTGTTCCAACACGTGCACACACACACATGATTAGAAACTTTATTCGGGTATGTAATTAAAACAAATTTTTAAAAACCCTAGAAGGAGGAATTCAACTTCTTAATACATAGACTGAAAAAGATAATGACCTCACCAAACCCACAAAGAAAATCCCTAATATAATCAAAAGTAACTTGTTAAAAAATTAGGCTCTTACGCTACATGTTAGACTCCTGGCTAGTAATTCTTGTATAAGATGTATTTTAAAAATAAAGTATTCCAGGGCTGGGGATCTAGCTCAGTGGCCTAAGTGCCTGCCTGGCAAACGCAAGGTGGTGAGTTCAATCTCCAGTCCCACAAAAAAATAAAGTATTCCTTTCCACTGTCCCTTATACATGACACAACCAGGATATCAATTCAGCTTGAAATTATAATTTATTAAACTATGTTATTTACTGTTTTAAAAACTTAAAAAGTTTCAAATTCAATTAACTGCAATCTAAAACTATTCACATAACATACTCACTGTTAATAGTGCTTCAAGCAACTTAGAGGCCATTGTTGAGAACTAAAAAACTAAGAAAAATTGAGTAAATGATTTTTGAAAAGAAAAACTCATGCATAATCTTGCGTATCACATCAAGAGAAGTCTTGTAAATTCACACTAATAAGCCAACTAATTCTTTCTGCAGAAGTATGTATAAAAGCCTGAAAATTTACAAATGTTAAGAGGACTTTTCATGGAGACACATATTTTTTAAAAAATGTGAGCTATCGTTTACTCAAATAATCCTTTGTGTTTTCCACACTGCTGCCCTCGTCTTCTGGCTGTTCCTTTTTCTAATTCCTTAAATCTATACTTTTTTCTCCTTCTAAAATCAGAGAGCATAATTAGAAGGGTTTGTGGCTCCACCCTTTATGAAAATAACCACATTCTTTATTTGCACGTGTTTGGACCCACTGTCAGACATCCCAGAGAGCAAGACAGTAACTATATCTCCTTGTCATCCTTGCAGATTTTAATCAATGCCAAAGATTAGAACAGTGCAAATGGTAGAAAATAGCCTTTTTTTTTCCCCCTCTGAAAAATAAAGAGCAGTTTAAAATGAATAGAAATTAGTGGATCGGTGAGCTGGAAGAAAACGTTATTGCCTCTGAAATAGCCTTGCACCACCAATTTTGCATAACAATATTCAGTTTGCTATTATGCAGCCTGGCTTCCAGCCTGCTTCCCAGTCCAAATCAGCAAAGTTCCCTGCTCCACAGTTAGACTTGTGGGAATGAAATGCACAATGCGACCAAACACCATCTAACCTCTTAGACAGGACCTTTCTTTAAATCTAAGCCATTATTTCTGCCATTAACAGGTATAAAGTGTTTCCTAACAAGAAAGCGCAAAACAGCAAATGTGCTTAAGAAATATGCAGCACAAGTTGCATATAAATAAGGCATGCTAGGAGTCTATCTGCTTCAATTTTATAAAGCAGACATCTGCTGCCCTAAGCAAATAGTTCAAGTTGTTTCCAAAATATGAAGGCAAAAAGCAGTAGAGGTACCATTTACACACTCATTAGTTAAAAAGGAAATGCATCTGCTTTGGAAAAACTGCTCTTCACTAAAAAGCAAGTTTCCCTAGCAACAGCTACATTACACAACTCTTAGACCACTTCCTAAGCTATGAAAAAAAAATAGGAAAATATATAAAAAGATTTTTTTTTATCATTTTTTATCTTCATCATGGGAACATTTTCCCTAAAACTTACATCTGCCTAGAGAAGTTGATATTTGCCTCACATAGCCAACCGCAATGTCCACTTAGCGTGATCACAAAATTGGGTGACTTAAGACTAAGTCTCCTTTGGTAAGGTCAAATTTATCTCTAACAGATGGAAATCCATTGTATGTCACCAGGTAACAGAGAGAGAGGGGTGGGGGAGAGAAAAAGAAAGAAAATAAAAACCAGAAATAGAAAGGGAATACTCTACCACCTCCTATTCTACCGGACCGTGTCAGTTTGGAGTACAGTAATTTTGGTCACCCCTGACTTCATTTTTTCCCCAGTAGTGTTTCTTATTTTGTAACCTAAGAATTGTTACAAGTCAAATAATTTCTAATTGGATGATAAGAGATTCAATGGACAGAAGTTCACTTCCCATGCCTCTCAGTTGCCACAAGGGACATCAAGGGAGGAGGTAGGCTTTCTTTGTCATCTTTCTGCCTAAAAATTGGCATAATTCAAAACAACATTGAGAATTCCTTCAAAGTTCATTTAAATTCAATAAAGAATATTTTAATTTTTTCCAGACAAAAACTGTAAAATATGGTGGGGTTTTTGGCATAACTGTTGAAATATGTCTAAAGATAAAATGGAACATCTGAATTTGCTGGCATTTCTGGGTTGTTCTGATATATATGTGCTGTTTTAGCTAAAATATTGCTTAAGATTATAGCATTGCTTTTCCCCAGTGAATTGCTGCCGTGTAATACCCTACACAAGTGTATTTGATTGCTGATTTGTGTCTTAATACTGTAAGTACTAGCTTGCTTGAAAAGTCTCTTTGCATCAGTTACATTCAATATTCTTCCCCAAAGGAGCATTTTTAATCCTGGACCTGAGGAGAGCAAGCAAAAAAGAGCCAAGACAGGAGGACCAGTCTTCAACCAGCATTTTCACTGTACTCTGAGATTCAAAGTTAGTTGTGCCATCCTGCAAAAACCAAGATGACAACAGCATGGGGACAAGAAGCTGAGATCATCTCAGTAGCCACTGTGTGCCATGAATTGGGTCTACATTCTCTTTTTAGTTGTCATGTCAGGCATTATTAAAAGCCCTTCTCAAATGAGCTGAAGAAATATCTCCAGCATCACATGAGAGCAGTGATAAAACAGATTCAAAGCAAGCTTGGGGATGTTCTATGTTTATGTCTCTCTCTCTCTCTCTCTCTCTCTCTCTCTTCAACAGCAGGGGATTAGCTGGAATTCTGCTTAGCTGGAGGGTGGGGGGTGGGGGTCACTGACCATTCTCTGTAGCCAAACCAGTTTTATTTACAAATGTGAACTGCCAAATTTGAAGCCAGAAGATTCCACACTAAATCTTGATTTGGGGCTTCTTTTTAAAAATGGTACAATAAAAGGATCTGATAGCACCTGTCAGATAGAGCTAGGACAGGTGTGCTGTCTTTAGGCTTGACTGTCTCCAGGACACACACATTTCAGTTGACTGCCTGGCATCAAGGAGCGTCTGAGTGACCAGGCCTGGAGGAGCAGTACCACAGGAAGTCACCTAAGACTTACTGAACACTATCAGCAGGACCAGCGCCTCCCACATCGGAAAAGGTACAGTGGGTGTGGTTGGGAAGGGCCAAGCAAAACGAAGGAAATGGGGCTGCAGAGCAAGATCAAACCTATGGATTCACTTATGTTTTCTAATCAAGAAAGGGACTGGACCCTGATGTATGAAGATTCATTTTTAAAAGAAAAAGCAAAACATAAAAACGTGTCCTCAGCCGAATCAAGATCTTCCGTGAATTTCAGCTAGGTAGGGCCCAAGATTCCAGAAGCTAGAATTCTTACTTCCACTTAGTTATTAAATCACCTTGTGATCTATAAGCATCATGAAGCCTTGGTGGGTTCAAGCCCTGCATCTATAAACGGCAGGAAGTGGCCACTGCACAGCCTGGAGCCAGCACTTAAATAAACGAAGGAAGCAGCGATCAGCAGGACAGGTCTGCAGAGAGGGCACTGCCTCGGCAGCTGCTCCCCCAGACCATCACTGCCGAACACTCAGCTGCATGTCGCCAAACTGCCCTACCTTCCAGGACAGTCAGAAATATATGTGAGTCTCTGTGTATGCATGTTTCTTGAAGTGAAATATTTGACTTTGAAAAATATTAACTTTACATATCTAATCTAGTTCCTAAATCTTGTAAGGTAGGTACTTGTATTTCTCAGCATTACAGCAGTATTTTTTGTGCACTCTATGTCCCAGGGACCCTGCAAAGTAACTTAGTTTATCTTATTAGCATTACGAGAAAAATTCTTTTATGGCTAATGTACAGGTGAGAAAAATTAACACTTTGAGAGAGATTCAGCAATTCGGCCCCAAATACACAGTTAATCTCAGCAGTGTGATTTCACATGAGGCTCTGCCTACGTGGCATTTGTGCTTCACTCGCCTCTAACAACTCAGAGGACTCATCCAAGATCATGTTGCCAGGAACTAGAGCCCAACACTGAGGCCTCGGGGCCTCTGCTGGCCCTTCCTGCTTTCTCCCTATCAGGAGCTCCGTGGTAGACACAAGTCCTCAGAGCGCAGAGCGCTTGCAAGCAAATCCTTCTTGAATTCACAAACCTCTACCCTGGGCTAAGTATACAACATTTAACAATCATCATTTCTCCCTCAAAGAGGTGAAAATATTAGAAAATGTGATGACACAGCACTGATTTTTTTTTAAGTAAGCATGGAGCGTCCAAAAAGCAATGTTAAAACATGAAATATATTTTTCTATTCAGTTTGCCACTTGTTTCTCATGTAAGAAAAATATTATGAACACTATTTCCACATTCAAGTAAATCTGAAAGCAAGCACAACGTAGAAACTGTTTTGAGCAAGGTAGGGCCTACCTCAATGCTTACGTCACTATCATGCGCCAGGCTTGGTTCTGAGCACTTTACTTGTATGATCTCATTTTATTCTCCCAAGGGTCAGCCCCACTCCTCCAGTGTAGACACTGAGATGCAAGCAGGCTAAGGGTCACACCCAGAGTGGTGCAGTTAGTGGTGACAGAGCTGGCACTCAAGGGCAGGCACATGTTCCCAACATCAGCACCCTATTGGTCTCTCAGAGTCGACAAGTGTCAAATGGCATGATCTGATTTGCCTAAGTACATCATGATTTGTAAGACTTGAAATTTCCTTGGTTCTTTCCCATTATTTAAGAAGCAAGATTTATTTAGATACTAGTTTACTATTTAAACCATACCTATAGAAATTACTTTAATGCATGTTGATTCTTAACAGCCAGTAGAACCCTTTTTATAACAATGAGTTGCTCAATAATATATCCAACAAGTACTGAAAATTACAGATTCCTTGAATTTGAGGGTGCTTAGAATTACATATTTAATAAAATGTTAACTAAATGGATGTGCTATGAGGCAGAAACACATAGTATCAACTTAAAAAAGGTGTGTTGAACAAATAAAAGTAAGTCACTTTAAAATGCACTTATTTAGGCATTTAACAAATATTTTTCAATGCCAACTGTGTACCAGGTACTCTTCTCTCAATAATGGTGACACAACAACAAAACAGCAAAAAAATCCCTGCCATTGTGAAATTTATAGTCTAACAAAAAGAAACAGAGAGTAAACATAAGTAAGACATTGAATATGTTAGACAGTCATAACAGTTAACAGAAAAAATAAAGCCAAAAAAAAGTACATTAGGAAAGTTTGTGGTGGTTTGCAATTTTAGAAAGGGTGGCAATGAAAAATATCCCTGACATAACAAATCAATGCTTTTAAAATACTGAAGTGGGCAAAATATTTAAACATTCAAAATTTATTTTTCCTCTATCTACAGGAAATTCAGTTAATTATATTCACTTAATATTGCTGGATGGTCTTTGTTAGGTATGTGATGTGATTTCTCTAGAATCTTCCAGAATAAGTTGTAGAAAATCACATAACGTGATAGAGAAGTAGGATCACTCTGACAATTCAGTGAAGACAATTCTAGATCAGTTTTGTTTTATCTTGGTTGATGTTTGACAAAGGACAACCACTTCAAAGCTGGATGTATCTCCAAATGGAACTAAATAAGTAAGTAAAATCCCATCTGAAGCCTTCGTGAAAAGAGCCACCCTTGTGGGATCCTGCTGTCCTTACAAAGCCCCTACACAACCTGAGGAACCCTGGAGGTGGAGACTGTACGACAGGGTCTGTCACCTCCATGCAACCATCCATCCTTAGTGTCAGCAAAGCAAATCACGTCACAAAGCACTTATGGCCACTGAACAGATAAACTGGTTTTGATTTTTCTCTTTTCACTCTAAAATGTGAACAATCACTAATGAAAAACCATTAAGTACTCACGTGAAATCACTTCACAATAGGTCTTGAAAGTGGGTCATAGGGAGTTGGGGTTAAAATTCAAATTGTAACTCAGGACACAACCGTCTGTAACAACTTCTACCTGAATGATGAGAAAAAGCCTTATTCATCTTCTCAAGGTTCACCAACCTTATCAGCACTTAGTAGCGTGAGACTGTGCGTGGTGCTCAGCAAAGCAAAGAAAAAAAAGTTTTAAAGCTCTTCTTCCCAATTTTTAGTTTATTTGTCCACATAAACTTCTATCAAGCTTTCAGTTCATGACCTTATGTTCCTGTGTTTATAGCTTCCAACATCATATGTGCATTTAAAAATAAGTGTTTGAAATAAGTGTAACTTTGCTTGTTACAACTGCAAGCATTAGTCAATGTCCCTCCTTATCTGAAACATACAGAAAATTCATTTTCACTTATAAAATATGACAGCAAAATTTAACTGAAGATGTGCAATTTAGACACTTTAAAATATATTTTAAATTTACTCATCTGCCCATTAACCCTTCTCAATCCATTTGAATAAAAAGCATGTATTTACTATTTGGGAAATCTACAAATTCATAATTTTAAGCACAAATGACCTAGAGGTGAGACCACTCAGAGATTCAGCCCTCAGACCTGGGGCTCTGTTCACAATACCTCACTCCAGTCCAATAGCTAAATGTCATAGCTCTGTGCCAAATGCATCAAGGATTTTCCTGCAACGAATGTGCCTGCTTCAGAATGAACAATATTTCAGCATAATCAGAATTAATCATCCACTAAATTCAATTTAATAAGGCTGCATCTTCCTCTATGTTTCCCCTTCATGCACAATTTATCACCATTTCTTAGGAAAAGCTCAGCGTGCACATTGGCAATCACGGTCCTGAAAAGAAAGCCCTTCTCCCAAGCAGTTTTAAACACCAGGCAGCATCTCTGACAGTCACTGGGTGTCTCCTCAGCGTGTCTGACAGAGTTCATATTGCAAAAGAGATTAAAGACAAAATGTCAGGGTTTATGATGGCGAGAAATCCTGAAATTCTCCTTCAGCCCTGAAGCCACAGACTCCACGCCTCCAACAAGGACCCCAGGGGCTCTCCGAATGCCGCCACCCTCTGCACACACTGGCACAGCCCGGGAAGACAGGACCACCCTGCGTACACAAAGTTAGCCTGCGAATGCACCTAATTTGTTTGTGTGGCTTTTATTGTGTATTAACTTTCTTACAGTTTATAGGGAGGAAAACACAGCAAATGACCACAGCACACACAGAAGTGAAGAAAGAAAACAGACTGTCAAGGGAAATCTAATGTTAAAAACATAAACAAGAACGCCATGCAGCCTCCACATCACGTTGGTTTCCAGTAACCATGGTGCCCAGCTCAGGATAATTCATCCTTGGACTTCATAGGAAGGTTCTAACTGTGTGGATGTGCTCCAGACACCAAACTCCCACGTTCAGAAAACAGGAGTCTTAGGCTGGGGGAGGGGAAACGTGGTGGCCTCATTCAGCAACTAAATATGCTGGCAGTGTGTTCATCTTACAAAAGGGCTTTTGTGTTTCCCTGGAGAAGCAGACGCCGCCACAGAAGTGTTATTTTCTCAACAGTAGCAGTGTGCTAACAGGTATCCATAGTGGGCACAGGCAGAGCCCCAGCTAGCCAGCTCTCCTGCAGTGCTGCCGCGCTGTTCTACTCCCCCAGTCTCACACACAGAACAGTAACGCTGATGCATCACAAGATCACTTGTCAGTCCTCCTGGGTTAAATGGGTCTTTATTTTTGGAGAACAATGGGAATTATAGGAAACTGGAGGCCTTACATCACAGACCTATAAATAGTTGCTGTTAAATGCAGCCCTATGTTTCTGTTTTTCGATTTTAAAATGAAGTTTGTATTTGAGTGGGGCTATTCATCTGTTGTACGGTTTATGATGCCCCAATGATGTCATTTTATCTAGGTGATTAAGGGCCTACTTAGTTTTCCAATCAGACAAATCACTAGCTCTCAACAGGAATTTTAATCAGAAGGATTGCTTGCTGTGCTGAGATTGTCCCCAGCACACAGAACATTACTGACCTTTCCTCCACAGGAAATTTAAATTTGTATCATTTGGCTGGGTAGGGTTTCTGCTGTTTCCCTGTGGATCAAGATTAGAGATGAACTTTCAGGTTCACTCATACATTAAAAACACAAACACATAAGCTGTGAAAAGCCAGAAGCAGAAGGATGTCTTTTCCCTGAGGCGAAGGTCACTGCTGTTTTCCTTCATTCATTCCAGCTGACTATGGTTCCTCCGCTAACAGTCCCCGTTTAGGGAACTAAGATTAGAAAATAGTTATCTGTACTTATTGGCCTTCAGCCTGGCCACTGTGTTAAGATTATCTACTATATTTAACTTTCTCTTTCATTTGAATATTCTCTCCCTGGTGACAGTAGATCTAAAAGGACGTTTTTTTAAAACATGTGTAAATTAGGTTATAATAATAGTTCTGTTTTCCCTTGTGTCACCAAGTGGAAAAAAGAAAAAAAAAAGTTCCAGGTAAATATTTCTTAAAGAAATATGCTGCTCTCAAAATAACCAATTTCAGGGCACAGACTCATAGAACTGCTATATCATCACGAACCAGTGAAGAAGATTAGGGTATCACACCAAAAACAGACACATTACCTCAACAGTCCATTAAATTAACCCAGAAGGTACAGGAAAGCTAGTTACCATGGTCTCCAATATTGTTTGAAGTTTTTTTTATATTTCCCAAACTGTATCCATAAGTTGATACAATTATGAATCAACAATCTCCAGGATCTTACACCACATCCATTTAATGGCTTACAAGAGAGAGGGGAGAAGTTGGAAGACTGAAGCCCAAAGTTGAAACAAAATGTGAAAAAGAGTGAATAACTAAAAGCACTACTATGCCCTATTTAAAAGCTATTGTCTGAAACCAAGGTGAATCTCCAGCTTCACCCCAACAATTAGCTTGTAACTTAATTTTCAATTTAATTTATTTGTCTACACTATAATATCTGATCCCAAAGAGGAGATACATTTAATCATCACTACATATCCAAAGACATTTGAGAAGCAGCCAGAAAGTTTAACTGGTTGTAACTAACCTATAGATCTAAGCCTGAAAGCAATTAGAAAAGCTTTTTAAAATGTGTATTTATGCCAGGGATCTAGCTCAGTGGCCTAAGCGCCTGCCTGGCAAGCACAAGGTCATGAGTTCAATCCCCAGTGCCGCCAAAAAAAAAAAAAAAAAAGAAAAAAAAAAGAAAGAAAGAAAATGTATATTTATAAATTATGTAATTTCATTACTTTTGCAATCCACTTAAATGATGCTTTGAGGTTTAGTCATGGAAAAATGGAGACTGTTTTTAAGGAAATTTAAATCTGTGGGCTAGAGGCTATTTTAAGTTAATAGGTTGGGTCATATTTATATTTACAAATTGCCTTCACCATGAAAATAGAGCATGAATATGAGGAAAAAGAAAATTATTTCAAAATTCACCTAGAAGCAAGGGCATAATTACTTGGCATTGTTTTTGGAAACTCAATTTGGAGTTGACATTGGCCATATCACCCCTACTGTACAATATCAAATATAAAATCTATCTAGAAAAAGTAACTTGTTCCTTGGAGCACAAGAATGGTCTCACTTTGTTATAAACTGAGTTTTCATGGTTTGTGGTAAGCCATAGCATTTTAAAAATATAACAAAATAAAAATGAACGATGCAAATGTTCTTTACTAGATGTCAAAGATGAGCAAAGGTTTGTTTTTTTATCCTGAGTAAGATTTAAAAAAAAATAACTATTGCACCAGACACTAGACATTGCGTTAAGCAATTATGCGTAATCTTAGCTTACATCTTCAATGGCAAATTTAAAAACTGAATCTTGAAGACAGTGGCTCAAGGACATGCAGGTGAAAAGTACAGAATCAACATTGGAGTTCAAAGCCAGAAATGAAACCCAGGTTTTATGCAGTTCGAAAGCTCTTGTTCTTTCCTTTGTGTATTCAGTGTTGTTTCAGGTTGACCCAGCTCCTTGCCATCACACAGCTTTCAACGTGATAACCAACTTTCACAGTGCTGAATGGTAAAACTTCACACAGAACAAAGATAACTGCTTTCCTAAATGCACATTGCTCTTTCCTGGGAGGTTTTTTCCCACAACGCTAGTTTGGTAATTGTGGGTAGAACTCTCTAGTCTCTCTGAATGATTACAAGGAGCAATTCAAGCTACTCAGACAACCCAGAGCAAGTAAAGAGATTTTAAGTCATCCTAGGATAATTGTCCTCTACCATGCAATTGAGCTTTTGCAAAGATTGCATGAGAGAGAAAAAAAATTAAAGGATGAGGTCAAGGTTTTGTAAGGTGCTGCACAACCTACCACCTTGTTTCTAACTTTTGTGTAGATCAGTAGAGATATTTTTTGTGACCCACAGAAATAACAGTCATTGTAACAATTCTGAGGTAGTCACAAAAGCACTGTTAACTTAAAATGTACATACACTGAGAGCCACCAGCACTGAGAACTCCGACACAAGCTTGGAAGTCTGCAGTTGGAAGTTATTTTTAAATCTAAACCAGGTGATAATTAACACAAGAAAGGAGACGAGTATTACTGAAACAACTTGAATATTTTTCTGAGTGTCTGAATTTGCATTGCTCCTTTCATTTCTGACACCATCAGTGTTGCAAAACTGAACAAACCCGAATAGTTATCTCCAAATCCCCTTATGTATGTGGACTTGATTGCGCTAAGGACTTCTAGCCATACATTCCTTCAACTATTAAGAGAAAGTAGTTTTTTGTAAAGATTCTTTATTTTTAAAACAGTAATTTCCATTTCTTTCTTGCAACTGTACATCAATGACAGCATACTACAACTATTTCCAAAGAGTCAAAGTTGTTGTGACGTCCCAGTTGCTTGACATCTTTGTTTATATTTACACAAAACAAAAAGCATACAATAAGTAACCTAGGGAAAATGCATAGGTGTTTTGGTCACTAAGAGTAATGTTTAAGAGCTATTACCTAATTTGGTTTAATGCCCAAAGTGTTCCATGCATACAGTAGGTCCTCAATATAACGTCAAGTAAACCTAAGCTGTTTCAATTTAAGATATGGTATACAGAGAGACTCTGTAATAGTAATGGATTTCAAAACAAAGTACTGATAAGTTGAGCAAAAGGATGGCACCTATTGCCAGCAGGCCTTTAGAAGAGGCAACAGTACTGTCCAGGTATGTTAGTACAAAGTCTGGGAATGGGTAGCTTTGTATTATAGAGCCTACATAAACAAGCTTGTTAGCACAGGTTTTTGATGG
>RJWT010031229.1:0-14437 GCA_004365215.1 Cuniculus paca | reverse complement strand
AAACAGTAAATAAACTCTTCAAAGCTCTATCTTTGATTTTTTTATTTGTTTCTGAATGGTTTACTGCTTCTCTACAAGACACCTTAAATTCCCCATTCTCATTAACGTTCATGTAAACCACTCTAAACAACTACTCTAAGCTACTGCCTGTCACTTGACATGCACGATACTCACACTTCTTACACTATGTTAAATT
Source organism: Cuniculus paca (assembly GCA_004365215.1). NCBI lineage: Eukaryota > Metazoa > Chordata > Mammalia > Rodentia > Cuniculidae > Cuniculus > Cuniculus paca. The sequence continues at coordinate 14,241 of RJWT010031229.1, read as the reverse complement.
CAGTAAGTAAAAAAACAAAAGAAGGCCTGGAGAACTCTGGAGGCAAGAAAGCCTTTTAATACACTATTATTGTAACAAACCAAGACAGAAATGATGTAAGCCTGAATACAAACAATGATTACATGGATCATGAGAAGAAATATTTGAGAGATGTTTCAAATAATGAACTGATGATCTTGGTGTTATGGTTGATACATGGTGTCAACTTGAGAAGTTTAGAAGTTTAACTAAGAGACTCAGCAGGAAGCCAGGGTCCTTACTTTGTAAACATCCTGAGCCTGTACAAGAGGTGGCCACAGAGGCAGGGTGAGTGCTACACCCACCTTGAGGGAGTGGTAGCCTGCTTACAACATAAGGGAGAAGAGGCTTGTTCTCCCCCCTTTTTGCTCTTGCTGCTTTTGCTGTCTTCTGCCACCTTGAAGTGTTGCCCCGTGCCATACTTGGAGCCAGTTGATTCTGGACTGAAACCTGCACAAACATTTTCTTCCTTAATTTTGGGCATCAGGTATTTTGTCTCAGCAATGAGAGAAAAGTAACCAAGACACTTAGTAACTAAGGTGGGGAACAAGAAAGGAAGGGCCAACATACTAAGTTTGAGAGATTGGATATCTTTGACAATGTCATTCAATATACTATAGAACACTGGAAGTGGGGATCATGAATCTGGCAGTAAAATTGTTGAGTTAGAAGAGTATACATGAGATCAAGATAAATATCAAGATGACATCAAGAATGAAGTGATCCACTGGACTCTACCAGCTGGTTTGATTTGGGACTGAAGCTGCAGGGGAAACCTGATTATAATTGGTAGGTGACAACTGAAAGCATGAGAGTGGAAGAAACAAACCTAAACTGGCATAGAGTGGAAGAAGACCTAAGACAGCAAGAAATAAAAAACAACATAAGCATTATTCATTATTTAACATTTTCTCAATGTGGTTTTCTTTCCAAAGCTTTTCCATTTTTTTTTCAATCAATAAGCCTATTTTTGCTTAAAAATTTCCTGCTCCTTTGACTCCTATATTTTCACTGCATGGTAGAACAGGTAAATCATGGACTCTGGAGCCATATTTCCTAAGACTGAAACCCTGCACAACCACTTACTAGCTTAACCATTCTGTCCCAGTTTTCCTACCTACCAAAGCAAATTACTTCACACTTGTTAGGGAAAATTAAATCAGTTAATGTTTAAAGAGGGTAGAATGGTGGATTGGTTTGTGCTTTATAAAGCTGGTTAATTTTCCTTGTGAAATTGTTCACATGTATCCTCATTCCATTTTGAAGTCAAAACAGTTGAGGCCTCTAGTATTCCAGGTATCATTACTTCATCACTCAATTAAAACTGCTTTTTTGGTTTCAAGGTTTTTTTCTTTCTTTTGAGGGGGGGTTTACTGGGGATCGAACTCACAACCTCACACTTGCCAGGGAAGCACTTATGCCACTGAGCTAAATCCCCAGCCCCTTAAAGCTGCTTTTTAAAAGGTCACTAATGAAGCCAGGCAAGGTGGTACATAACTGTAATAGCCCCAGGGAGGCTGAGGCAGAAGGACTGCCATGAGTTCAAGGCCTGCCTGGGCTACATAGTGAGTTCAAGACCAGCCTGAATTACACAGTGAGACCCTGTCTCATACTCACACACACAGAAAATCATTAATGATTTCTTTTTTGGGGGAGTGGTTGACACAGGGTCTCCCTATGTAGTCCAGGCTGGCCTTGAACACAGTATGCACCCTAAGCTAGTTTTGAACTTAAGGTGAACTTCCTGCCTTGTTTTCCCAAGTGATGCATTACAGGTATGCGCCACCATACTTGGCTAATAATTTCTTAATAAACAATCTTCTATTTTTCTTGTTTCATTTTCCAGATAATTTAAATGAACTGATCCAGTGGACTCTTCGAAATTTTCTTTTCTTAATATCTAATGCATCTGAGTTGCTGGAACCCTGCATTCTTACATTTTGTCTCCTATCGCTGTTTCTGCTATTAAAATGATTGCTATTATCTCCAATTCCTCTTTCTGCTTCACAAATGCAACCATTACTTCCCAAATTTCCTTCTTTTTCAATGCTTCTTTGTTGATCCCAGCTATTCCCACAGCTTTCACTTGTATGCTGATAACTCAAACCTTTATCTCTGACTGCCACATTTAGGCTGATCTTCAGGTTTTGCATTTCCATTCTAGGCTGGACAGTTGTATGTGGCTATTCTATTAGATTTTAACTCAGTATGTGTAAAATCTGAATGAATAATCTACACTAACTTTATGTTTTTATTTCTGGCTATGACAAATACCAAAGGCAAATATCAAATACCTAGGAATTAGATTTAGTACTCTTTTTCTCTTTCAGTGCACAATCAGTTATAAAATCTTGACACTGTTGTCTCTTTTCCAGTAACACTGTCAGGATTCTACTTTCTGATTTAATAGCCTCTCACCGCACTGATCCCATTATCTCCTTGAAATAATTTCCAGTAAAAGTACCTAGCCAGGAGCTAAAAGAGGCCACAGGACTGGGGATGTAGCTCAGTGGTAGAGCTCTTGACTTGCATGCAGAAGGTCCTGGGTTTGATCCCCAGCACTACCAAAAAAAACAACAACAACAAAAAAACAAAGTCTGCATACAGCTATCAGAAATTCCTTTCCTGTAGGAGCCGATAATATAGCTCAGCAGCACAAGTGCCTGCCTGGCAAGCGCAAGGTCCTGAGTTAAATTCCCGCTAACAATAAATAAATAAACAAATAAAAAAAGAAATTCCTATAGTGTTTCTCTAGAACTAAATTATTTTTGGCAGTGCTGTTTTCTGCTTAAAACTCTTCAAAAAACTACCAATCTTCTTTAGAACTAATGGAGACTATCTAGACTTCAGTCTACTTTCTCAAACTCAAACCCCATCCCATACACAGAAGCTCCCCCATACCACCCTAATTTTTTCTTTTTCACACACCTTATATTTAGTCATTCTCAGTAGCACTGCAACTGTTCCTTCTACCTGAAAAGGGCTTGTACACTTTACTCTGACCAAGACGTGTAATTCAGATGTCACTTTCCCAACACTTTCCAGCAACTGCCTTTGACAAGTATTAAACAATTATCTAATATACATTAGTATACATAACATATATTAGATACACAGATATACGTCACAGGAGCACTTATTTGTTTATATATGACCCCCAAACTTGACCCTGAAAAATGCAATGATACCTGACCACTGCTTAGTGCCTAGCATAGCGCCAGTGTGACGGAACCGAGCGAAACCCCGTCAAACGGGTAATCTAGCACTCAGTGATTCGGCTGGCATTGAAGGCCTTGTTTGGGCTGGGTACCGCGGCTCAAGCGCCCAACTCTGGTACTTTCTATAAGATGCAGAGTCCAGGGTCCAAGTCAATTAGTAGGACCCTTGATGGGGGTCCCAGGAGGCGGTCCAAGGGACAATCTCACGCTCCCTGCTCCAGACTCTGCGACGGGAAAGGGGCGGGGCGCAGCGTGGGCCGGGCCAAAGGCTCCTTAATTCCCCAGGGGCGTAGGCCAGCCTCTCAGCTCCCATACCAGAGCAGTTCCCGGCCCAAGTAGTGCCCCAAGGGGGCTCTATTTTGAGAGAACCCGCACCCCATCCCGGCGCTCCGGCCGTCTCCACACTTACAGACCCGGGGGAAGGCCGCCGTCTGGATCCGGCACCGCCAGGAGCTCCGGCCCCTCGGGGCTCCGGGAAGGGGGAGGGGCAGGGAACCTGAGCCAAAGGGGGACCCAACGGAACCGGAAGGGCAGCCCTGGCCGGACAAAGACAACTTCCAGGTCCCATGGTCATCTCCACCAATCGGAATGCTCGGAGGACGACGGGGGCCCGGAGAGGAACTTTTCGCGTAGTGGGCGGTACGCGGGCAACCTGCCAGTGCCTCTCGCCGCTGGTGTCTGTGATACTATCCTCAGGTGCGGTGGCTAGTTAGCCTCGGTGGCTCCGGCCCAGGGCGCTTCTCTAGGATCCGCTGACCCGGGCTCTCTCTTCTCGGCGGTTCTTCTTAAGCCTGGCCTCCGCCGTCAGCTACCTGCCTGAGCCTGAAGGGCCCTTCCGCGCTAAAACCTTGGTAAGTCCCTCCCGCCCAGGGATGTGGACTGCCTCGCGGGAGCCAAGAATGCGCAAAGCGGTTTATGCCCCTTGCTTAACGGTGTTGGCATTTGGTAGGGGTACTGCATCGGGCTTCTTTCTCCTCCCTACATATTCCTACGGCAGTTCTCTGCTTTCCCGTAACATCCTTGCCTTACCTACAGTATGCTGACCATTCACAACTCACTCTTACTAGCCCAGATATCTTTCCAGAGATCGAGACATTTGCCTAGAAGAGACCTTCAGTTGGTTGTCCCAGTGTTAATGTACCTCCTCATTATTTCATGTTCATCTCCAAACTTCCGCTCGTCTCCTATTCAGTACTTCTGGTGTTGGTGTACGGCACTGTCCACGCATTGCGCTCAACCAGAAAATTTGAGTATCGTTTTAGAGCCCTTATTCTTTTCTTGCCAATCCAAGTGTTCATTTGAATTTTCTTGGGAGGAACAATTTATTATCTTCTAAATGATGTTTTACAATTTAATCATTTCTATTAATAAATTCAGTGGCATTAAGCTCACTCACAGTGTTGTGTAATCATCACCATTAGCACTACCCAACTTCATTCTTCTCCGTATAAATAACCAGTTTTCCCGACATCACTTACTGAAAAGATCATTCTTCTTTCCCGATTGAATGGTCTTGACACCCTTCAAATCAAGTGAAAAAAAACATGCATTTTTCTGGGCTGTCTGTAGTTCAGTAATCTGCATGCCTTTTTGCTAGTACCATATTTTAGTTACGTAGCTTAAGTTGTGGAGTTGCAAAAGTTGCCTTGGCTGTTTGGGGTGTTTTGCACTTTGATATGAATCTGAGGCCTTCCATTTCTTTGGAAAAGGCTTTGGGAATAGGGATTGTGTTGAATCTGTAGGTTGCTTTCAACTTTGTGGGCAATGTAAGGATTTTGTCTTCCTGTCTATGAACATGGTATATCTTTTCGTTAATTACATCTTCATTAATTTCTCTTGGCTGTCCAGTTTTCAGCATGTTTAATTCATTTAGGTAATATCTTAATTGGAATTGTTTCCTTGATTTCTTTCTCATATTGTTCATTGCTGGTGTATAGAAACAACTGCTTTTTGCGTGGTCTCCTGCCCTGGAACTTTGCCGATTTTGGTTACTAGTTCTAGTAGTTCTCTTGTGGAATCTTTAGGGTTTTCTCCATGTAGGGTTGTGTTGTTTGTGAATATAGATCATTTTATCTCTTCTATTTTAATTTGAATGCTTTTAATTTCTTTTGCTTGTCTAATATCTCTAGCAGTTAATACAGGGGAAAGTTTTTGATCTTAAATCATCAAGTGTAATGTTTTTCATACTTTTTCAAGATTCTTTTATCATGTTTAGGAATTTTGCCTCTATTTCTGGTTTTCTAAGGGTGATAATCATGAAAGGATGCTGGATTCTTTCACATGCCTATTCTAAATCAATTTGGATGCTCCTCTGCCTCTGAATCTTTATTACTGTTAAGTATTGCATTGATTTATTTTATGTTGAACCTTAGTAGCATAAATCCCATTTGATCCTGGAATTATTTTACTATGCTTCTGGGTGGGATTTTTTTTTTAAAGGAGGTCTCACTATGTAATTACTGACTCACTATGTAAGACTGACCCTGAAGTCACTATGTAGCCCAAGCTGGCCTCGAACTTGTGGTGATCCTCCTGCCTCAGCCTCCTGAGTGCATGCACCACCAAGCTGGGCCTTTAGATGGGATTTTATTTATTTATTTATTTATTTATTTATTTATTTATTGGTATTCGGGATGGAAGTCACGACCTGGCTTGACAGGCAGGCATTGTGGTGCTGAGCTATATCCCTGGCCCTGAATGGGATTTTTTTTTTTGTCTTTTTAGTTGTCTTTATGCAGTTCAGGCTGGCCTTGAGCTCACTTTGTAGCCCAGGCTGGTCTCGAACTCACAGCGATCCTCCTGCCTCAGCCTCCTGAGTGCTGGGATTATAGGCATGTACCACCATGCCTGGCTCCCCTGGATGGGATTTTAAAAAATGTTCTGTTGATTGTTTTTCCATCTATATTCACAAGGAATGTTAATCTGTAATTTTCTTTACTTATGATGCATTTATCTGTCTTTGTTATCAGAGTATTGCTGCCTCATAAAAATGTGTTAAAAAGCATTTCATTCTCTCTTTTTTTTTTTTTTGCAAGAGTTTCAAAAGGACTGAAAAAATTGTTCCCTAGAAGTTTAATAAAATTCACCGATGAAATCATCTGGTACAGGACTGTGTGTGTCTGTTTGGGGGGATTAATTAGTGGTCAATCTCTTTCTCCCCTCTTTCTTCCCTCTCCCCTCCCCCTCCTCTCGCCTGCAGATTGAACCCAGGGCTTTCACTCTGAGCTACAACCCCAGTCCTTTTTGATTATTTTATTTTCAGACAGGGTCTTGCTAAGTTGTCCAGGCTGAGCTCAAATTCACAACTGTCTGCGCAGCTCCAGATTGTTAGGATTACAGGTGTGTGCCAATCTGAGTTTTGAAAAATTTGTCCATTTTTCCTTAGATTACCTGATTTGTTGGGATAGATTTGTTCGTAATAGTCTCATAATTATTTTAATTTGTAATGTTGATAGTAATGTATTTTTATTTATGATTATAGTTATTTGTGTTTTTTTTGTCTTCATAAGTAGCTGAAGTATTTTGTTGATCTTTTCAAAAATCAGCTTTTAGTTTCATTGTGTTTTGTTTGTATGTGAGGGGTTCTTGTTTTCTGCACGTGTGTGTGCATGCGCGTGGGTGTGTGTGTGTGTGTTTTGAGACACGATCTCATTACATTGTCCAGGCTGACCTTCAATTTCTTGGCTCAAACAATACTTCCTCTGCTTGCTAGTAGCTGGGATTTTAGGCATCTACTACTGTTACCGGCTTCATTAATTTTTCTGTGTTGTTTTCCTGTTTTCTACTTTTTTCTGTTCTGTTATTCCCTTTGTTCTGTTAGCTTTAGCTTTAGCATACCTTTTTTCTTAGTTCTGTAGGTGTAAAGTTTAGATTATTGGTTGGAGACCCTTTTTTTTTCTCCTTCTTTTGTCTCTCTCTCTCTTCTTCCTTTTTTCTTTTTCTTTTATTTTTTTGCAGTCCTAGGGATTGAACCCAGGGCCTTCATGTGTACTAGGCAAGTGCTCCACCACTGAAACGCATTCTCAGCTATTCTTTTTTACTATGGTTATTTACAACTATAGATTTCCTCTGCTCACTGCTCTCATTCCAACCTACAACCACTGATATACTGTGTTATTTTTGTTTCTCAGTATTTTTAAATTTCCCTCTAGAGTTCTTCTCCTACCTATTATTTTAACAGTGTGTTGTTGAATTTCTGCATATTTCAATTTTGTGTTTCCCTTCTTCACTCCAGGTCTGAGAAGATACTTTGTATATCTCTCTCATAAAAATCTATTCCTGACTTGTTTTGTCGCCAAACGTATGGTCTTCTGTGGTGACTATCCCTTGTGTACTTGAGAAGAATGTGTATTTTGGTGTTATTGGGTGGATTGCTCTATACAATGTCTTGTTAGATTTAGTTGATCGATGTTCAGATCCTGTTTTTACTTACTTTTATCTGGTTGTCTTTGTCTTAAAAGTAGGATATTTTAGTTTCTAGCTCTTATTGTAGAACTATTTTACTTCTAGTAATTCTGTCAGTTTTTGCTTATTTTTGAGAGTTTTTCTTAAGTGTAGAAAGATTTATAACCTTTACATGATTTTTTTTGTTGTTTGTTTTTTTGTTTTGTCTTTTTGAGACAGGATCTCACAATGCAGTTCAGGCTGGCATTGAACTCACTTTGTAGTCCACGCTGGTCTCGAACTTGCAACAATCCTCCTGCCTCAGCCTCCTGAGTGCTGGCATTACAGGCGTGCTTCACCATGCCTGACTCTTTTATGTAATCTTTACCATTTGCTTAATGTGTAGTACCTTTCTCATAGCCTTTACAAAATTTAAAGTCTGTTTTGTCAAATTTTAGTATAACTAACCCAGGTCTCTTTTACTTACTATTTACATTGAAGTTTTTTGACATCATTGTTGTTTTAAACAGTGCTGGGAATGAACCTTGGGTCTTGTCACTTGCTAGGATATAAGTGGTATACCACTGAACTATATACCCCAGCCCTGGAAAAGCTTATTTCATTCTTTCATTTTCAGTGTATTTGTGTCTTTGGCTCTAAAGTTAGTCTCGAAGAGAAGACAGCATGTCTTTGAACCATGTTTTAAAAGTTACCTGCCCATCTTTCATCTTTTTATTGGATAGTTTAAGCCCTTTACATTTAAAATAATTCCTAATTATATGTCATTATATCTGTTAATTATGTCTTACACTGTATTTGTCATATTGTTATTTCTGTTCTATATGTCTTACAGTTTTTAAAAATTCTCATTTCCTATCCTGATGCCTTTTGTATAGCTCATTTTTTAAAAATTATGCTTTGATTTCCTCTCATTTCTTTTTGTATGTAATTATTTATAGATTTGTTGTTGTTGACAATGGGATTTAATATCTGTGTTAAACCATTTTCTGTGTCTAATAACACAGTATCACTGAATGGGTACGTCACAAAGAAAAGAGGTTTATTTTGGCTTATAGGTTGGCTAATCTTGCTGATGAGTTCCACAACAGCACAAGCATCATATGGCAAGAGACAGAATATGGTCATGTGTACCTTCTCTAATCTTTCCTTATTCTTCCAGTATTCAACCATGGGGGTTCCCCTCTGATGACCTTATCCAAAAACCTTACGTCCCAACACCATAATTGGATTAACTATCTACCAGCTTAATAGCTCACAATAGGGATTAAAATCCATGAATTTAATAATGTTATTTGATCCAATACCAGTTTAACTTCTATAGCATAAAAAAGCTCTGCTCCTATACATCTCTGCTTTCTTTTCTATTGATGACACAAGATGTAATTTATACATTATGTGTCCATTAACATAGAAAAATATTTTTTACACATTTGGCTTTTACATCATTAGAAAATAAAAAGTGAAGTTATAAATGGTGATAATACTTGCTTTTATAATTGCCAATGTGAAAATAAAAAGTAAAGTTATAAATGATGGTAATACTTGTTTTTATAATTGCCAATATGCTTGTCTTTGTTAAGCACCCATCACATCAACCTGGATTCCCTTTATCATTTCTTGAAAGACTGGTTTATGGTAACAAACTTTTCAGCTTTTGTTTCTCAGGAAATATTTTAATTTCACACACACTTTCCTTCTCATGCTGGGGACAAACCTGTGCCCTTATACATGCTATGTAAGTGCTCTACCACTCAGCTACATCCCCAGCCCTCTTGCATTTTTAAAAGACACTTTTGCCAGATATAGGGTTTTCCATTGACAGTTTTTTCCTTTCGTACTTTGAATATAGTAACTTAACTGCATTCTTGGCTTCCAAGGTTTCAGATGAAAAACTGCTTGATAATCTTATTGATGATCTTTCTTTTTTTTTTGTACTGGGGATCGAATTCATGACCTCGCGCTTACCAGGCAAGCGCTTGAACCACTGGGCTAAATCCCCAGTCCAGCAGTCTTTTTTTTTAAATGTGCTAAGTTGCTTCTTTGTTGCTGCTGTCAAGATTTTCTTTCCCTTGTGACAGTTCAATATATGTTTGATGTAGTTCTCTGAGTAAATTTCTTACTAGGAGTTTTTAGAACTTCTTGAATTCATAGATTATGTGATTCATAAAATTTGGGTGTTTTGACTTTCATTTCCTCAAATATTTTCTCTGCTCTTTATTTCTCTTTTCACACTTGGAACTCACACAGTTCAGTTGTCCTCTTGATACTGTTTTACAGTTCCCTCTTAGAATGTTTTTTCTTCCTTCTTTTTTCCTTTTGCTCCTCAGATGAAGAAGGAAGCATAAGGAACCTATCCACCAAGACAGTGGTCATAGTGACACAACTGTCTAAAGGAACTATATTTTAGAACCGTGGAGTCTTTTTAAATTTTTTTTTCTAGTACTGGGATTGAACCCAGGGCCTCATGCATGCTAAACTACATCCCCAGCCCTGATTTGATTTGATTTGATTTGATTTGATTTGATTTGATTTGACAGAACAAAAGTTAGCCAGACGTGGTGGCTCCTGCCTATAATCCTAGTATGTGGGAGGCTGAGACAGGAGGATCACCATGATTTCGAGGCCAGCCTGGGCTACATAGTTCAAGGCGAGCCTGAACTGAGGCTCTGTCTCAAGAAAAAGAACAAAAGTTTTATTTAAGGAGTTGGCATGAGGATTCAGAGCACGTTGCTAGCTTTCTGGGGTTAAGGCAACTGTACTTATCCTCCCTGCAAGTTGTCTTCATTCATTTAATCCCGAGTTGATTTGTATTTGAGAAGATCTAGAAACTGTTTGGGGCTGCTAGGTAGCTTTTGGAGTGTTGCCTTGGTTTTGTTGGTGATGTGCTGGTCATACCACAAGAGAATGTTAGATACTGGGGCAACTGTGCATGGAGGATGTCTTTGGCCCCACTTCTTGGTCTTCAGTAAACTCTGAAGGCTATTTGAATGATTTTATCTTTTAGAGAGAGCTTGGCTGAGAAAGTTAATTTTAATCAGCATCATTCTTTAATGTGATAGTAGCTATCCATTGCATGTTCCCCAACCCTCTCATAGGCAACTGTGTCCACATTCCCGTATGGCCTGACAGAGCCAGAATAGGCAATAAGAACTTTGTCTTCCTAATACTGGTTGTCTGTATTGTGACTACTGATTGCTTCTTTGATCACTGAAGTCTATGTAGAGGCTGACCGCTATTAATTTCTTTCTTTCTGGTTTTTTTTTTTTTAAACAGGATATTGCTGGTCTCAAACTTGTGATCCTTCTGCCTCAGCCTCCTGAGTGGTGCGGTTACAGGCATGTGCCCCTATACCTAGCCTGGCTGCTATTAGTTTCTAACCTAGCTTCCAGTAGTTTTAAAAGAGTGGCATCTGTTATTTGTGTGTTCACTTTTCTATTACCTCATTTGGAAATCATGCATTTAAAGATTAGTATATTCAAAAGCAACCACTTGTATGGAGGAAAGTTACTCTGTATAATTAGGGAAGGATGCAGCCTCAGAAAAGACCTAATACCTTAAGCTTTTATGTTAGGTTGATCCTGATCCCTATTACACAGAGAATTTTTAAAAAATTGATCAAACAAAAGGCAAACTTTGGGAGATGATTGAGTCTTCAATTTCAGCTCATCACATTGTCGGATTCAAATGTTCAATCACATGGTGTACTGAGAAACAAAAAATATGGCCTATTCAAAAGAATAAAACAAATCAACAGAAACTAACCCTGAGGAAGCCCAGATGTCTGATTTAATGCACAAAGACTTTAAAATAATTTTTTTTGGCTTTATTTTTGCTTTTCATGGGGCTGGTGATTGAATTGAGGGCTTATGCTTAGTAAGCAACCACTCTACCATACACCCCCAGCCCCAAAACTGTTTTGAAATTGCTCAGCAGTCTAAAGGAAGACATGAAGAATGTCAGGATAACAATGTATAATCAAAATGGAAATATCATTAAAGTGAAATTATAAAAAGGAACCCAAATGAAGTTCCAGAGTTAAAAAGTATAATAACAGAAATAAGAAATTTGTTTGAATCAGATTTGAGCAAGCAGAAAAAAGTGTCAGTGATTTTGTGAATTTTTTTCTTTAAATACCTCTTGAACCTTATTCTCTTTTTTTCCCTTTCTACTTTCTTGGTTAAAACTTTCCTGACTGTAGGCAACCTCCAAACTATTAGGTCTACTTACTGTTTTGCCAAAAAACTCAAATCTGGTATTGTTACTGTTCTTAAAAATACCAAAAGGCATGTCCCTGGGTTAAATGCAGTTTCCTTACTTTAGCATTCAAGGTTCTTCCCATCCTGGCTCTTGACTACCACATTGCTTTACCTGAAAGCAATCCCGTCTCACTCATATACTGTAACCGTATGTTCTAAGGTATAAAGCCACATGCCGAAAAAAGTTGATCATACTTGAAAATGAAAATTAATTTTCTGTGCATAGGATATTATATGGCACTAGGAGACATTGAAAGTCTGTTTTGAAAGTGAACTCAGTAATGAATAGCATGTATGTATTGACTAATCCATTAGTCAATATCAACACTATGCTAGTATGTACAATACATAATATTGTACAATAACTAATATGTATTGTATCTAATGTCAGGAACTATGAAATATAATAGAGAATCATATACCATGTGATATGTGGGGTTCAAATATTTAATTTGAATCTATTGAGTGTTTAAAACAGCTTCTAGTTTGAAGAAAATACAAGTCTTAGAAAAACATGCTCAATGACTTCTTGAGGAAGCAACTGCTCAAATCCAGGAATTTGTACTTCAGTTACCTTGAGTTTTGATTTTTGCAGTGAACCAGTGTCTTAATTTTTTCTTAAGTGCCATATTTTAAAAACCTTAAGGGACATAACTAGATGCAGTGTGTGACCCTAGGTTACATACTGTTTGGGGAATGCTGGTGGTAGAAAAATACAATTTGTTGAATAGAATATTCGATTGTAGTCAGATATTACCTGAGGGAAAATTTTCCTAAAGTTAATGTTACTAACCTGGGAATGGCAGCTGTACAAAAAAAAATTTTAGATTAACAAAATTTGAATGTGATCTAGGAATTAGAGGAGAGGAAAAATTATGGAAGATATTGTTAAACAAAAAATACCAGCTTACTAAGCTATGTGATCTCATCTTGAAAAAGATGTACGCACAAAAGATGTACATTGAAATATTAACACTGGCGATGGGAATGTGATGTTCTTTATTTTCTACTTTTCTCTAGGTCATATTATACTGATTAATAAAATTTTATTTAAGAAAATATGAGGCCGGGGATCTAGCTCAGCGGTCTAAGCACCTGCCTGGCAAGCGCAAGGCCCTGAGTTCAATTCCCAGTACCATTTAAAAAAAAAAAAGCATGTTAAAAGGTTAGCTATTTGTTGTACACATATGAAGCAAAAAACACATGAAAGTTGGTCGTCAGACTATTAGGCATTGTTTTTTAGGGTGTCAGGAGTTCAGGAGATAGTTTATTCCTAACACTATTTGAAAACCTTAATGTGTGCACTTTATTACAGTGACTGTAGAAGAAGAAAATAAAACTTTTCTTGCAGAGGCGCAGCCACGTCTATTGTAATAGACGAGTCACAAAGAGGGAATGTAACAAAGCATAGCTGTTTTTTGTTTTATTTTGTTTTAATTGCTTTTTCTCTGGTTGATTCGGTTGCAATATCCGCTGACAAGCACTGCAAATGACTCACCAAGAAAACAGCAGAGCCAGTTTTAAGAACGTATAAAAGTTGTAAAGTTACTTTATACGTTTATAATCGTGTGGCACCGAATCGTTTTGTTCTCAGCCACATCGTAAATTCGTTCGCGAAGACTTTAAACTTTGTTATTTTGCTGCTTATTTGTATTTCACCTTTGAATGCTTTCAAAATAAAATTCCTAACTTCGAATCCACAGCCCGAGACAACCTTGTTCATTCCTATTCTCGTCTGTGCCTGAAATACAAAGCCGCTGTGTTGTACCAGTGATCCTCGTACTTGGGAAACATTAGTTTTGACTTTCAGCTTGGATTGAGCAACCAAGGCTGCACTTGTCTATCATAAACATCCCCCACAGGTTTGTGATATACCTGAAATGAGATGCCCTATCATAGCCCTCAGCACACTGGCAATAATGGGCAGGTGAGTCACGCTGTAAGTACCGCCTTTCAAAGAGAACTTGCACAGGAAAGGTGGACAGAAGATTCCTTCATTGTAGCACTAGCATTCCCTCCTAGGTTCCATAGATGTATTCAGCCTGCACCTGCGGTGATCAGTTCTGCTGTAGTCGGTGCTACTGTCAAGAGTTGCTGCGTGTCTGAACTCCGACACTGACACAACCCAGGTGCAGCGTGCCCGCTCTGCGCAGGCGCAATTCCGAAAGCGAGCCTCTAGCTCAGGTGGGGCTCAAAGGAAAGGAAGCCCCTCCTCGCTGTCCAGTGTGGGGCCAATGGGGGTGCTCGTCTTCACCGCGGACCTATGAGATGCACTAGGGGGTGGGGCGGAGGGCGGAAGGAGCCGCTTTCACGTGAGTAGGGGGCGGAGGCGGGCGCAGGGGGCG
>RJWT010031228.1:0-14438 GCA_004365215.1 Cuniculus paca | reverse complement strand
CTGGGACCCTTCGGCACCATCCACCTGCAGCTTTACCAGTTTGAGCAAGGCCAAGGAGGCTATTAACAGCATTGCCTGGGAAAATTAAAAGAAGCTCCTACATCCAGCCGCAGCATAAAAAGAAGCAGATCCTGGGACCGTTGTAAGGAACTCAAGAATCAAAAACTTATCAAGGCCCCATGAATTCAGATGGCCTGTGTCATGTACTATCTCTTTGTCCCTCTGCAGGCGGCTCTCACTGCTGATGACAGATGGCGGACTTCTTAGGATCCCTGGAATTTTTGAATGGAGTACCTTTCCCCAGAAGTCTCTTGATCCTCACCCACCTTCTCCTCTTCCTTCAACCTGGGAAGGCAAACTCAGGTAGTGTATCTTACCTCAGTTTCTGCGGCCCCGCCAGCCATGCCTGAGTATCCCTCCTACTATGTGCCACTCACTCCCCAAAGACTGAGGTACAATAATACTGGACTGGGCCTTGCCAGTTGTTAACCTTCACAAAGATTTCCATCCCAGTAGTTAAAGAGCCACTGCTCTGAGCCTGTGCAGTGCCTCCTGCTCATCTGTCATTTTGTCAGCCTTATCACACTTCCCAGGACCTTGAATTCCATAGGCATAGCAGAGAGCATAACAGGAGGGTGCCAGGAAATCTTCTTTGTGTTTGTGCTGAACCAGCTGGTAAATATTTTAAACTCCACTAACCGCATAGCTCTAGAAGACAAGAAAGACTTCTGTTATACTTCTTACAAAAGGTAGCCAGCTGAGGCTAAAAATTAATTACACGCGTGGAATCCCTAAGGTCTTAGGCTGAAATAAGAGACACCAAGTGACTGAGGCATTCCCCAGACCCTCATGCAGCTCAGAGTCCAGGGAAGGGGATGGTTGTGACATAAATAGCTGTAAGAAAACCATGTCCAAAGACTTTGGGAGCACAACTAAGAGCAAATCTCTTTCTGGAAAACCAACAAGAGGCATAGAGAGGAGGTAATGCAGAGCTTTGCAAGACACACACCCTCCAGGAAGATGACAGGTAGAGGAAAAATTGAGTCAGGGTGGATGCAGGGAGAGAGTCAGACATATCAGGTGTGTGGGAAAGAGAGCTGGAGAGGCCCAAAAAGGGAAGATAGTAAGAGGGTGTTGAGAATTCACCTCATGGGCAACAAGTTGTCTCAAACTGCGCTAACAAAGACACAGCTCCTTGTTCTGTAGACAAAGTGAAGGGATCTCTGGTGGTTGAGCTGTGGGAGGAGGTTTTAGCTAAACTTGGAAAGAAGAAAGCAGACTAATTTGGGGAGAGCAGAGCAGCCACATGGCGATACCATAGGGAAGGAGAGAACGGCCATATGCAAGGTCATGTTCAGTCCTAACACCAGAATTTGGTTGGCCTTTAAGTGTGAAAACTCATGAAGCAAGGAGCATATATATTATTTTACATTATATATACAGCATATCCACATTATGTGTGTGTATGTATGCATATTTCTTTTATAGAATGAATACATATGTAGTACCTTAAAAATTAGAAAAACAAAGAAACAAAAATAAAAAAACACCTATGCTTATCATGCAGAAATTTCCACCACCAACAGTTTGGTGTCTCCCCTTTTGGATCTTTTTCTCAGGGCATCTATGCCAATGTGTAATTTTTTACTCAGTTGCATGGTATACATTTTATTTTTGAGATATGGTCTTTTTAGTCAATGATTACATTTAATTTATTTCCCTGGCCATAAATGTTCACAAAATAACTCTTGCAGCTGGTTGATTCAAATCAATAACCAGTCTAGGACCACACTTCGTCCCTGGCTGTCACATTCCATGTGTTTTAACCTGTGCCCTTACTTTTTCCATGATGTTATTGGTTCAAGAAACCAGGCCAGTCATCCTTGTACAGTGTATTATCTTCATCATTTGAATGGTTTATTGTAGATTCTGACCTGCAAAATGACCTTCCCATGATACTGGAAAATGGGTTGATTGTGGCTGTGGTTTTGGCTTTGTCATAGTGATAGGCCCTGAGGAATACTTGTTGGCCCATGTTGGGGAAGAGGTGGAGTTCATGTGCCAGTTGTCACCGTACCTGAATGTAGAGCACATGGAGATTCTCTGGTTCCGGGACCAGGCCTCAGACGTGGTGCATCTCTACGAGAATGGGCAGGAGCTCTTCGGAAAACAGATGGTGCAGTTCCAGAACAGGACCAAACTCTTTACAGATGAAATCGCTGATGGCAGTGTGACCCTGCAGCTCCATGGTGTGGTACCCTCTGATGAGGGTCTTTATGGATGCCGTTTCCTCTCCAGCAACTTCTCTGGCATAGCTACCTGGATGCTGGAGGTAGCAGGTATGTGCCCGACCACGAGCCAACAGGGTCAAGCAAATGGTCAGTTTCCTAAGAGCCGCTTTTCTCAAGTAGACACAGAATCCTGGAAAATATCCCTAATTTTAAATCAAGCTGTTAAAAAACAAAGGAATTGATCCATCTACAAAAAAACAAAAGAGAGTTCACACATATGCAAAATACACTGTGCCTCTTAAGCATAAAAATGGTAATTATTGCTTATAATTAGAGAAAGATAAATTAAACTACATCAAAGTGCTAATTTTTAACCTTTCAAACTGGAGGAAATTCAAAAGTTCCATGATGCTGTCTTGGTGGCTTTCTCCTGTACGGTTAGTGGAGCTCCAAGTCAAGAACTTCTGCCACAGGATTCTCTGTCCACCTGCCTTGGATACAACAATCCCACCTCCGGAGTTTACCTTGAAGATACATCTCCGTAGTCTCCATTTTGTATCAGTGTAATCTGTATAGCATTACTTCCAATTGCAAAAGAGTAGAAATTGTCCACACATAGAAGCTGAATATGGTCTAGCCACATAATGGGTGTTGGAAATAAGCACTAGACTCAAATTGCTGATGCAGATAATAAAGCACTTAGACATCAAGAATTCCCAACAAGGCATTTTAGTTCTGCAGAAGGGTGCAAGAATGAGGTAGTAGAAGTACAGGACAAAGGAGGGTTGCTCCTTTCATCCCTAATGCAGGAGAAGCAGCTGACCTTTAAATTCACTGGTTGAATTCACAGGCTTAGTCTATCGTGTTTGACTAAGAGTGGCACAAGGTATGGAGCAAAAAGTCCTTGATTCTTATGTGAGGCAGGGGGTGATTAGCGAGAAGAAAGGTGTGGTTTGAAATGAACAGTTCTTGATTCTTTATCTTGGAAAATAGCTGTGTCCTGGAGAAAGGTACATTGTCACCATTTCTTGGAGCTCAGGATTTGGCCTTGTGTTTTGACCAAAAAGACACAGCCTATTTCTCACATGAGTGATCCGTACTCTGTAGCATGTGTCACCACACTTTGCTCAAGATTGATATTTAGACCATATTAATGTTTTGCATATTCAGAACATATGGCTGAGGATGTGGCTCTGTGGTAGAGCACTTGACTAGCATGTGCAAAGGTCTAGGTTCAATCCTTAACCCTGAAAAAGATTAGATAGATAGATAGATAGATAGATGATAGATAAGCAGACAAAGAGTGAGTTAGCTACATTAGTTAAGTACATGAGAACTACATGGTAGAAACAAAGAAATATAATGCAAGAATTTGACCTCTAGTGAGAATCAAGGAAGAGAGGGCAACCTAGTGAATCTGGAGTGAGATAGTTCTGTCCAGAGAATTGTCCCTTGCAGAATATAACTAAATGCCTGTATCTTTCTTCCACCCAAACTTCCAAGTGTCCCCCCCAGGTAGTATAGCAACACATGCCACTGTGACCTAGCGGTCATTTGTATTTGATGGATGGGGGGTGTCAGCCCACACATGTGTTAAGCAGTCACGATTCCTGATGTCTTACGGTGACCGAAGATGGTGAACATGTCCAATTTCTTGGAAAGAGTCTGCTCTTTCTCACTCTTTTTGCATCTCCCAGGGCTGGGCTCAGACCCTCATCTCTCCCTTGAGGGCTACAAGGAAGGAGGCATTCAGCTGAGATGTAGCTCCACTGGCTGGTACCCAAAGCCCAAGGCTCAGTGGAGGGACCATCGGGGCCAGTGCCTGTCTCCAGAGTCTGAAGCCATCATCCAGGATGTTCAAGGCCTGTTCCATCTGGAGACATCTGTGGTTATCCAAGGGACAGCCCACAGCAACGTGTCCTGCTCCATCCACAACACCTTGCTGGACCAGAAGAAAGAGTTTGTGCTCCAGATAGCAGGTCAGTTGGGTGCATACTCTCCCTTGCATTGCTAGGCATCATGCTCTCCATGTGAAGGTTCTGGAAGGACACAGTACACTGAGGCCTGGCTGAGTAAAGGGTGAATTGGCCTTGACGCTCAGAGTCAGTAACTGGACATCAGGGATTCGCTGTGAGTGCAATGTACAACCTAAACAGTAAGTGGCCCCAGAGAGCCATCATTTCTGTGCAAAAGGCCATGAAGTAAAACCTACAAACTACTGGTCAGAGAGCAATAGTAGAGCCACACGCTCCTAATTTCATCCTTCAGAAAATTATTTAATGAACACCGACAACATGGCCCCAAACTTTTACCTTCATTTCCCCATTCCTGTGGGGGAGACATATAATAAACAATGAGATTAAATCATGTCATTAATTAGAAGGTAGGTGGGAGACACTAGAAAAATAGGGAAGGGGGCCAGGAGTGGTGTTAGGGGTCTCTATGAACTGTAAAAGGTAATTTGGAGAAGTAATGTTTAGGCATTGAGTTGAAATTTAGGTCATTATTTAGTATCAAAATCTCACCAGAGCCAGGTGTGGTAGTGCACACCTGTAATCTCAGCAGTCAGGAGGATTGTTGTTAGTGTGAGGCAGCCTGGACTTCATAGTGAGTTCAAGGCCAGTTTGAACTACATTGTGAAATCCTGTCTCAAAACACAAACAAAACAAGCAAATAAAAATCTTATGAGACACCTACTGAAGGCTTAATAGTGCTGGTTCTACCTGCTTTAAATTTCTTTTTTTTTTTTTTTTCCCTCCAGTGCTAGGAATTCACTCAGGGCCTTCACACTGAGCTACATCCCTGCCCCCCTTTTTTATGAGACAGGATCTCCCTAAATCACTAAATTGTCTAAGCTAGGCTCCAACTAACTAGCAATACCATGGTGCTAGGACTACAGGTGTGCTCCACCACACCCAGCTAACTGTGATAAACCCAGGCTACTGGCCATTTTCACATCAGTCCAAATCAATACCTACATTATTATAACAGAAAGAAATCTCTCCTTTTGATAGAGACAGGCAGAAACAACTCACTGTGTACATGGTCTCAAGACAAACAACTTGTCCCCAAGTAGGGGAACTCAGCAGCCTCCTGTGTCAGAGTGCAATTTAATTTCTCCAGGGAGCCAAGTGGGGTCTCGTCCATTTGTAGTCCCAGCTACTCAAGGGCCAAGGCAAGAGGATTTCTTGAGCCCTTGAGTTTGAGGCCTGCCTGCACTCTGCCTCTAAATAAATCAGTAAATCCCCTAATATGTGGGGTAACCATGTTTGATAACAGTCTTTCCCCGGTGCTGCAAAAAACAAAATAATAATAATAATAATAACAGTCTTTATCCCAAGGAGAAATAAGTCACCTTACACCTTACTTGTGGAAGCAGGCACTTACATTAAACTCCCAGGAGACAGATTGGGCTGCCTTATCCTTGATGTTTTCAAGTCAAAGACAAGGCCCTTAAAAACAAGTGAGTCCTGGGTTGTGAAGCTGGCAAGAGGTTTATTTACCTTTTAAAAAGATTTGCCTACATCTCAAAGGAATAAAGAATTTATAAGTTGCCTAAAGGAAATGTTCCAAAAAAAGGGGAGGACTGTTTTTGCATCAGGGAATCCAGGTTTTGTTTTTTGCTTTTTTTTTTCTCCTCTTTTTAGACTTGTATCTAAATGATGTTTATATTTATTAAAATTTGCAGACATAGTTTTAGATTTGCCTGTATTTATATGTATATAGTCCTTTACAGACGTGAGTCACAGGGATATCTGGTAGAGGGGCAAATGCAGAGGCCAGAGGGGCTGGAACAGAGGGACAAAGTTGAGAGTGTCAGATCGGGGAAGCAGCAGACCCTGAAGCCTGAAGTCGTTTTTGTTGTTGTACTGGGAATTAAAACCCGCGGCGTTCTACCACTGAGGTACATGCCCAGCCATTTCTACTTTTTCTTTTGAGACAGGGTCTCGCTAAATTGCTAAGTTGCTTCAGTTGTGCCTGAACTTTTCATTCCCCTGCCTCAGCCTCCCTTGGTGCTAATTAAGCCAGGCTTGAAGCCATTGCTTTTAACCTCTACACCTGCGCTTTGAAAACCAACAGTGGTGAGGGGCCAATCTGTTGTGGCCCAATGCATTTGTACAACACAAACATACTTCTAGAAAATAACATGTAAAACTAAAATGCCACATATGTTAAGTAGACTAAGCCAGATAGAAAAGAACTCATCGTGAATGATTCTGTGATGGGGAAAATAACTCCCAGCCTGATAGATGTCAGATGTGCCAAGTTTGGGATCTCACAACATCCAGGAATGAAGTAGTGAACGAAGGGAGTTTACGGAAAGAAAAAGAATAGCTCCTGGGTTTTCAAGAGGGGTCCTGAGTGGGTGTTCGCTGAGGCTCTCTGTCATGATGATTTATACGGGTACAACATGATGCATGTTGTACCCGTATAGCTGTAGGTATAGCTAGCGGCTTAGCTAATGTTGATCCAGGAGAAAAGCAAGGCACCAAGTAAGGGCACACGGTGAGCATGCTTCTTTACTAACATTATCTGATCTGTAACTCTTTAAACACAGAGAGAACAAAGGCGTCCCTGGAAAAGGGGAGGATGGGTCCAAATGTTCTGGTGATGCAACTGATGCCTACCTGGGCTCAGGGACTGCGGTGCTAATTGCAGTAGACCTTCCAGCTGCTACTCATCTCCGGGAGGCTTAGGGGCCTGGCCACTTCTCTGCCTCGGGCTGACTCTTAGACTCACCTCCGCGGTCTTGGTGCCTCTCACCTTCTGCACGCACTCCCTCAAGGGTTGGTCCCTCTGACCGCCTAATAATTTCTATCTCGCTTAGCTGTGTATGATCATTCGACCTGTGAGAAGTGCCCAGGTCAGTTAGATTTATAGCCACAGCAAGTAAAATGGTGTCGTCCATGGGGCCGGGGCGGCGTCAGTGTTTAACGGGCTGAGTTTCGGTTTGAGAGGAGGAAACCACAGTGGTGGCGGGTGCAGTGACAGCTGCACAACAGTGCGAATGCACTTAACGCAGCTGAATTTACACTAAAAAATGTGACAGGCACTCTGGAGGGCTGAGGAGGCATGAAGATCTCAAGTTCCAGCCTGGTGTGGACAACTACCAAACCTTGTCCCAAAATGAAGGAGGAGGAGGGGGTGAAGGGGAGGAGGGGAGGAGAAGAAAAAGCAAACAGGTCTGTGGGTATAGCTCGCGCTACACAGCCAGGCCTCATTTGGGTGAGAATTTGGGTTTTATCCCTGCTGCGGAAATAAAGGCTAAAATGATAGGTTTTGTTTTCTGGTTGTTTGGTTTAGAACATTAAAAAAGTGATAAAATACATTTTAAAAACAGCTGTGCGGTAGATGCACCACTTTTGTTCGTGGAACCGGGGATTCAGGCCATGGTCCCTGCACCCTTCCCCAGTGCTCGGTTCGGGCCTGCGACCCCGCCCTCGGCAGAAGCATCATGAACAAAAAAGATTCCGCAGAGGAGAAATACTGAATCCGCTAGCGCTTCCAAGGGACACAGCCTTTCATGCTGTCCGGCCCAGCCGCCGGGGTCAGCAGCTGTCCCAGGGGCGGGGAGGCCTCGGGGAGCCAGGGGCGCGCGGTGGGCGAGCGGAGCCCTCGAGCTCCTCCTCTTCCCGCACGACCCTCTCGTCCACGCCCGGCCATGCCGCCGGGCAAGCGGAGTCCCCGGAAAGGCTGTGGAGCCTCTCCCCCGTTTCTTGGTGTTTTCCAGACGCGTTTCTGCCCGGAAGCTCCCCGTGGAGGACTGCGTTCCTGGGGACCCTGGCGGCCGCCTCTCTGCTGCTGCTGGTGATGCTGTCCGCGTTGGCGTGGGCGCGCTCGCGAACTCAGCTGCTGAGTGGAGGTGCGGGGCGGGGGAGGGGCTGGCGGCGGGGGGCGGCGGGCGGGGCGTGCCCAGCGCCCTCCCCTTTTTTTCTTTTTAATTTTAAAAACAAAAAAGGATAAAAACGATACAAAATTTCAAAACCAAATAGGAAATTAACACTAGTTAATATGTTGCATAGTTATCTTCAAAGTAGTTCAGATTACAAAATTTAGGCATGAAAAGAAAACGATTAAACAATCAAACAATGAAAGCACAAGCTGTTCTTTTTGATGGACCGACAGATCAGTAGCGTAGCTATCTTGTGTGTATTTGCAGGCGCACCCACATGTATGTGCGTACCTATGTCCTTGCAATCATTTCCCTCTTCCTTCCTTTCCTCTTCTGCCCTTGCCCAGTCGCGGCGCTTTCGGAACAGCTGCAGAAGCAGAAGCAGGCGGAAGAGGAGGCGCGAGGTGACTGCGGGCGCGGGGCGGGGCGGCCTCCTGGGCAGGGCGTGCTAGGAGCGGGCCCTGTTTCGGGTTCTGTCCCCTCCCACTTATCTCCAACCTGACAAATGCTCCTCCTTTTTTCTGCAGGAAAGCTGACCTCGCAGCTGGGTGAGCTCTGGGTGCGGACCCAGTGCGGGTGCCGTGTAGACCCCCGGGCGGCCTGGGGGCCCGTCCCTGCCCCCACCGCGGGGGGCGGAGTGGAGCGCACAAACCCCCTGCACCCCCCTGCATAGCACGGCCTCGGGTTGTCTTCCCAGGATGAATTCTCACGTCTTTGTAATGCAGACAGCCCTGGGAAGCAGGGCACTTAAGTTCTACCCAAGTGAGAATGATTTATCAAATTCACAGGCCTGGTGGGGAGGGGCGCGGAAGAGAGGGTGAGCGAGCCCTCTGAGCAAGCACAGAGGAGGCTCCGTGGGTGGCAGGAACTCAGACCCGAAACTCCAAAACAAAATAGGGTCGGCGAAACTTGTTTTGCAGTGTACTTAGTGCTGGGGTGCAGAACAGCTGTAGTAAGTCCTAAGGCCATAGATTGATTTGGTGGATAGTATTGCCTTTCCAAGGAGCATTTACTTTTTAAAGAGAACAAAAAGTGGACAGATCAAAGAAGTGCATTCTGCTTGCAAAATGTCACAGTCCTTTGCAAATAATCCAGTGCAATATTTCTGCGGCCTTTAAGTGATTTCTGCAGTAAGAGAGCCCGAGACTCACGCAGCCGCCCGTTCGGTGTCTGGACTCACTGGAGAGCTCCTCCCGGACAAGCAAAGAGCAAGGAGCTGCTTCAAACCAAACCTTGTCCGAAATCTCTTTGTCATCCAAAGCCAGGAGCTGTGAAATTAAAAGCCTGCGGATGGGTCCCCTTTAATAGAACAGGGCAGGGCCCAGGGTAGGGGACAGTGGGGTAGGGGATAGTAGGGGTTTAGACGGGGGTTAGGGGTCCTCTTCCCAGGGACCTGACTGCGTTGGGAGGGTGGGTCCACTCCTCAGAGGGTTGATACTTTTTTTGTGTTCCGCTTGTAGAGAAACTTCTGATGGAGTTGGGTAAGTGACCCCTCTTAGAGCTTTGCTTTTGCCTACCTGTTTGCCCCTGGTTATCCTTGTATCTTCTCGTCTCCCCAGCCAGATGTGATGCCCAACCTGGCACAGATGGCTGCGAGGGTGGCAGGAAAAGGGGGAAAGGGCAGGGATGGTGCAAAATGTGATGTGTGAGCAGAGAATTGTGATGTCCTGATGTTCTAATTCCATTTTCCCTTTGTGCTTCAGACTCGAGAAGGGCTGAAGGCCAAGCTGGTGAGTGAAGACCATTTTTCTCCAATCGTTGCTTATTATGTTCCCAGAATTACCTCGGGGTGACATCTCGTAAACCCGTTGTAAGTTAAAAATATCACAAGTCAAACATGCATCTCATAGACCTCATCTGGCTTGACACCGCAGCTCACGGTGGACCAGTGTGGTGGATCTTTTAGAAACCGAGTCCCTAATTGCAACCCAAAACGTACTTATTATCGAAAAGTGCCAAAGCTGCAATTAAACCTGAATAGTGAGGTTTTAGTTTAGGAAAAACAACTCATACAACTCATGACGCCATTGCAGAGTGGGCTCTGCATGTCTGCTGTGCCATGGGTTCGCCATCACTGCTGCAGGCTCTAAGTTGTCTGTCTTCCTGATTGTGTGGGTCCAGGTGCACCCAGCATCTCAAAAGAATATTCTACCATGTGTCATAGCTAATCAAGTATGGTTTATACTGAGTGCACTGACTTTTGCACCATAATAGAGTAAAAACTGCATGTGTTAAATCGGTGAGGAAGTGCTGGGGATATAGCTCAGCAGCACAGCACCTGCCTGGCAAGTGTGAGGTCATGGTACCAACAACAAAAAAATTAAACCAGTCAGGGACTGGACATCTCAGCATCTCTATCATTTGGTCCAAGTAACATACCCCACTTCATTCTGGTTTCATCCCACAGGTTCCTGGGGTACATACTAATGTATGCTGCTTGGCGGGCAGTGTTTGTGTTTAACTTTTACATTGTCGTGAGGCTTAAACATCCTGGAAACCCTTGATCCCTGTCCTGGTTGCGTGTCTCAATCCCCAGTGCCTGGTTCTATCCTTCAAAGACTGACTTTGGGTCTGGAGTGGCACATTACCATATATGTGTACATTTTTCTCCATACAGCCAGTTCCCCATCCACCTAAGGCACACTGTATAATGTAGATCTTCACTTTCTATTCTTGTAAATGTGAATTTCACTTTTGTCACGTTTTAGTTATATAAAATGATGTTCACTGTCTCACACTGTTCCTTGCTTTTTTCATGCCTCACTGTTTGAACATCTTTCCCACGTGTGCATGTAATCTGTTTGTCCTTGCTGCAAAGACTATTTTAGCCTGTCACCATCTTGGGGGAAACTCCTGGCTTCCTCTGGGTCCATACCATCACAAACAACAGCAGACAAATAGCTTTAAACACATCTCCTTGTGATACCGTGTGGTGATCTGCCCATGTCCTCAGGACGGGACCTCCTAGGCGGTGGAGAGTCTGTCCAGTAACAGGACAGAGGGCTGTCTGGAAGGCAGCACCACCATCGTGCCAGCAGCAGAGCCGGGAGACTCCATATTTCTGCATCCTGTGTGAGTGAGCTTCCAGTATTTACCAGTCAGTGTGATAAATGATCAGTCATGGTTCTTTTGTTTGCACCCTTCTCAATACTAAATTTGAACATCTCTAGCAGTCTTTCATGTCTTCTTTTCTGAAAACTGCCGTTTCCAAAGGGGTTGCTATATTTTCCTTTTTTATACATTTCTATCTTTCACTGGTATTAAACATGTGGATTCCTTTTTCCATTCTGCCACCTGCTATTATCCTGATCTATGGTTCCCATTACTGAAAAGAAGTCATTAATCTTGAGAAAATTCACTGAAGTTTTACCTGTAGCTTACATTTTTGAAGTTTTGCTGAAAAAGACTTTTCACACACATAGCTCACTTTATTTTATTAATTTTATGTTAACTTTCTGTTCCTATAAACACACTACCTGAGGTGATCAATTTAAAAAGAGCAAGGGTTCATTTTGGCTCATGGCTTCAGAGTTTCCAGCCCATGGTCACTTGGTGCTGTCATACATCCTGGCAGGGAATGCAGAGTGGTGGAGCCAGCTGCTCACTTCATGGCAGCTGGAACCAAAAAGAGAAAGGAGGACACAGATCCCAACATCGCCTTCAAGGGCCTGCCCCGTCTCTTAAACTCCACTTCCTCCCAGGGGCACCAAGCTGAGGACCAAGTCTTTCACACATGAGCCGTTGGGGAACATTCTAGATCCAAACCACAGTAATACGTGTTGAATGCAGGTCTTTAAGGCTACAATTTGCCATTTTTCTAGGAGTCAAGTGAGAGCACAGTGATATTTCTTCACAGAGTTTTCCCAAAGCCATTGAATACACCACATCGAGTACATCACAAAGTGGTGGAGAACGCCCTCCATTACTTCCCCACTGGAGTGAGCTGTCTCCTTTAGTGCATGGTCATCCTGTGCAAAGATGAGTCTGTCCTTCGGTTTACCTACTACCTCATGCATTTTACTCCTATTGTCAGATCCCCACCTGGACAGAGAAGGAAAAATTCCCTGAGCAGAGCCATTGAGCCCAGCTGCAGACACGGAGACAGCAGGGAACCAGAGCCTGCAGAAGGAGATGAACAAGCTACTGCCTTACACAGCTGCACCTGTGAGACTTAGATGTCACCAAGACTCCCAACTCCACCAACCCAGACTTAACATTTCCCATTCCTCCCTGCCATTCCCCTCCCCTATCCAAACACCCTTATGAATGGTCTCATTACCCTTCAGCCACCCGCACCCAGGCTCAAATAAACTTCACTTACTGCTTCAACTTCACCTGATTTAGTACTCCTGGTTGTGCCTCAGTTTACTCTAACGCCTACAACTTCTGTAGTAACTGAAAAGACAAGTTCTCCTTCATTTCTACTTCTTTTATAAAAAAACTTAGTGGAACTTTTAAAAAATATAAATTGTAGGATAAACTTATGAAGTTGCTTTAAAAATCCAAATGTTGGTTTACATAGGATTGCTTTGAATTTATAAAGTCAGGGAGAATCAAAAATTTTTAAATTTATTTTAAAGAGAAAAAAACGATATAGAATTTCAAAACAAGTGAAGAGGGAATTAATGCTTAATATATCACATACTGTTATCTTCAAAGTAGTTGTTCACATTACAAGATATAAGCGTGAAAAATTGATTAAATGATACAAGCACAAACCCTTTTCAATGAACTAATAGGAATTACTAGTGTAATTATCTTAGCTGTCATATATATATATATATTTTTTCTCTTCCTTCTTTTCTTCTTTCCCCCATCCCAGTTGTTCTTTCCTTTTGAGCAGTTTCTTCTCCTTTCACAGTATCTATTGTACATTTTGGATCTTATTTCCTCTTTCGGTTACTTACTCTAGGGGGATAATACAATGTTTATACATGACAGCATGATTTATTCCACTTTTGAGTATGGTCCAAAGTTGCACCCACTTACCTATAAGAGCCTTGAGTTTTCTTCTTTGTACCTTAGTACTCCATTGTATAAAACTACCACATCTTTTTTATCCATTCCTTGGTTGATGGGCATTTGGGTTGTTAACAAGATTTAGCTGTTATAAATTGTGCTGCTATAAACATGGCTGCACATATATCACTGAGTGTGAGGTTTTTAATACTGGAGAAATACTCAGAAGGAGAATAGCTGGGTCGAATGGGACCTCTAATCCTAGTTTTCTGAGGAATCTCTACACTGCTTTTCATGGTGGTTGTACAAGTCTACACTCCCACTGACAGTGGAGAAGAGTTCCATTTTCCCCATGATCCATCCAGCATTTGTTATTGGTCAATTTCTTGATGATGGGCATTCATTCTGCAGTGAGATGGAATCTCAGTATTATTTTAATTTGCATTTCTCAAATGACCAATGATGTTGAACATTTTGTCATATATTTATGTCATTTGAATTTCTTGATCTGGCAAATATGTATTCATCTGACTTGCCCATGTTTGGATTGGGTCTTTGAATTTGGTGGGCCTGATTTTTTTCAATTCTTTATGTGTTCTAGATAGAAGTCCTTTGTCTGAGGGACATTTGGCTAAAATTTTTTTCACTGTGTAAGTTTATTTTTACTATATAGGTGATTTATTTTGATGTGCAAAAGCTTTTTAATGAGATGAGATCCCAGTTGTTGATTCTTTGAAGTACTTCCATGCAGTTTGAGTTTTGTTGTTGAACTCTATTCCTACTACTGTCTTCAAAATTTCTTGGGCCAGGGATATAGCTCAGTGGCACAAGTGCCTGCCTGCCAAGTGCAAAGTCCTGAGTTTGATTGATTCCCAGTACCCCCCCAAAAAGATTTCTACTTACTATTTCCTCTGGTAGATTTAGTGTTTCTGTTTGTATATTTAAATCTTTGATCCATTTTGACTTTAGCTTAGTGCATGGTGATAGAAATGGGTCTAGTTTTAGTCATTGGCATGTAGAAAGCCACTTTTTCCAGTACCATTTATTGAAGAGGCTATATTTCTTCCAGTGAAAATGTTTGGCGACTTTGTCAAAGATAAGGTAAATCAGTGTGTTCCTAGTTATGTCTGCATCTTCTAATCTGTTCCACTAGTCCTCAGGTTGTTTTGTTTTGTTTTGTTTTGTTTTGTTTACCAGTATCATGCTGATTTTATCACAGTAACTTTGTAGGATAATTTCAAGTCAGGGATTGTTATGCCTCCTGCCTTGTCTTTCTTGCCCAGAATTTCCTTTGCAATTCTAGGTCTCTTCGGTTTCCAAATGAATTTTAGGAATGTTTTCTATAGATCTGTGAG
>RJWT010031227.1:0-14433 GCA_004365215.1 Cuniculus paca | reverse complement strand
AAACTATTTCTTGAAAAAACAGTCCTATGTTAAATAAAATGGGCAGAAAAGCAACAAGTGAGTTCAAGTAGAAATCAGTATGTTGAGCTACATACATTCTAAACTGTAATTTTTAAATTAAGTGTAACACAGTGGCAATATTCTACCTGTAACTATTTGCCTGAGAAAAAGATCTTCTTAAGTGCTCTAGTAAGAACTTATGCCAAGGCAAGACATAGCTGGCCATGTCTGCACTAGGTGAGTAGCAGCAGAAGGAATGAGGTGCCTACATCTCTTTTCTGGGTCTTTTTATGAGAGAGACTCAAAACAGCGGTTTCCAGTCAATCTATGCACAAATGCTGACAGCCAACTGTGAACCAGCCCAGTGAGGATTTCAGGCAGTCACCATTGTTCAGGGTCTCGAGGACCTTCAAGTCTGGCTGCCTCCACAAAACAACAGGACCACAGGCTCAGTGCATCCATTCCCTATCTTCGATAGAGTTATGTAGGCCTCGCAGCATTCTTGCAGCAGAATTTCAGAGTCAAGAAACATTTGGCAGAACTAGACTAACTGCAAAATTCAGTAGCTGGACTTGTGAAGAAAAGCAACTACTATAGGTTGGGGTGAGAATTAATAAGATCTGTAAAAGAAATAAGAGAATATGGCACATTGGCGAAGAAAGGAATAAATGGCAAAGATGACTTTAAAAGTAATGTGAAATTCTATACCTGGTGCGGTAATCCAAGAGGGTCCCTGAAGACTTTGAATCATGAAAGAGACTAATCGCACATTCTAGTCCTTATTCTTCTAAGGATATAGTGATAGATGATAGATAGATAGATAGATAGATAGATAGATAGATGATAGATAAGTAGGTGATTGATAGTAATAGATGATAGATTATAGATAGATGATAAATAATAGATAATAGATGATAAATGATAGATAATAGATAAGTAGATAATAGATGATATAGATTATAAATGATAAATAATAGATAGATAGATAGATAGATAGATAGATAGATAGATAGATAGATATTATTTAGTGCTGACTACAGTCCTATGAAGTGGGTATGATCCCCATTTCACAGAGGAAGCCTTCAAGCACAGAGAAGTTAAGTAAACTGCCCAGAACTGCTCAGTCAGCTTGCGACGGTGTTAGAATATAAACCTAGGCAGTCAGCTCCAGACTTTCAACCTCTACACTACAGAGCTCTTGAAAGGAAATGCAGGAAGGAACGTGAAAGGTGCTTTTCTGTCACTGAGCTCAGATTAGTGTGAAGGAATGGGAGAAAACTAGTCTAGGAGGCCTGCAGAGTCTTCTTGATAAGAATGGTCTTGTGAAGGTCAGTCTTCTGCCACACAAAAAGATACAAAATGCAGCTAAAAGTATTTTTCCACATTTCTCAGTGCTAGGCACATGATGAATATTATTGCTTGGTGCAGATAATTAAAATTTATTAAAATAGGGCTAGAGAAGTGACCAGCTAGTATTTTTTCAAGGTGTATCCTTTTTGGCACAACCCCCTTGCTTACACACACAATATAATTTGATGTGTATTTTCCTCCCCAAATACACACTGGGGAGATGGGAACCCACAAAGGACACTGCTATCAGGATTTTGCATTTATAATTGGCAATTAATGGGGAGGAAAAATGAGATTAAAGAACAAAAGCTGTAGCAGCTTTGAGTAATCTTGTGAAGATACCTATTACAAAATGGGAAAGTTTTCCTAAACTTCTGTATTATTAATGTAAATCTGAGGATCTTAACTATCTATAATTTTTATGTTACATGGGCACAGTACAGCATGAGCATTTGGAATACGTTAAGTGACAAGAACCCTGCCGTCTTGGTGCTTACAGGAGAGAGATACTAACCAATAAGTATGACAAATATGCCAGGTGTTATGTGATAGGCCCATAAAAGTTATACTAGAGACCAAAAGAAAAGGGCAATTGTATCAGTTCTCTAGAGAACCATAATCAATTGGATGTATATGTTTGATTTACTTTAAAGGAATTATCTCTCAGTGTTATGGTGGCCAGCAAGTCCAAAACCTGCAGGATGGGCTTGCAGGCTGGAATCCCGGGAAAAAACAAGTATTAGAAGGGAGGCTACTCTTTGTTCTAGTGAGACGACCTTCAACTGGTTGGCTGAAACTCTACTTTATGGAGAGCAATCTTTTTGCTCAAAGTCCGCTGTTTTAAATTTTAATCTCATAGAAAAAAATAAATAAAACTACCTTCACAGAAACCACCAAAATGATGTTTGACCAAATACCTGGGCACCATGACCCAGCCAAACTGACACATAAAATTAACCATCGCAGAAATTACTGTTGCCCTGCTGAGAGAAGCAGAAGGTGGGACAGGGCTGTCAGGTGATGTTGAGGTGAAGAAGAATCTGCAGTGTGGAGAGGTAGTGTAGGAGAGGATGCTCTGTCTAAAGACACAGTTACATCAGGGGTCATTTGGAGGACCACGGAGTAAATTGGAAGAAAATGGTGGAAGAGGAGCTGGAAACATAATCATCAAACAGAAACCAAAGAACCTGGAGTACATGACAAAGGGGTTTTGGGCTTTCTCCCAAAGACCATGATGAGTTATTGGGGTTTTCAATGGCAAAGCATCCTAGTCAGCTGTGTGTATTAGGAAGGTCACGCTGACCTCTCTTCTCACAAAACAGCACAAAATTGCCAGCTCTATTGAAACCTGTGAAAATTGTTTACGTTTTTTAGAGAGAAGAGACTTGAGGAATACAGCATTGTTTTTTATGATGTTTTAAACAGTGAAATTATTCTAGACTTTCTTTTAATGCTTTTTGTACAAGAGGTTATAGTTGCCTTTGATACCTTTTTTTTTTTCAAACTCACACTTCATACAGAAGAAAAAAATCCCTTCAAAAAATGTTCTTATCTTCCAAACAGTATGAAAGCCTCTCAGAATTTTCTGGTGCTCTCCTTGCTTTCTCTGTCTCTATGTCTCTCTCTTTCTCTCTCTCTCTCTTTCTCTCTCTCTCTCACTAGGTTATATTTAGCTCAGCTATAGACCTTGACCTTTTCAGTAGACTGCATGATGCACTAATTGGAATATTTCTTAATAGACTTGAATGAGGTTAGCAGCCCCTACCCTGGCCTTGCACACGTGGATACAAGCACACACTCATATTCATGTTTGGGAGCATTTGGGAAAACAGCTATTAAGTTAGTCCAGAGAAAAACAGATGTTTTGTAATTTTGCAATCAAATGAGTTTCAAAGAGGCTTTCTTTCTTTGAGCTTAAGGGAAGCACAGATTTGCATTTCTTCCTTTCTTAGGAAAATTTCTTTCATTATGAATAATATTGGCATGTTTCCAGTTGCTGTAAATCTCACCTTGAATAGCTCTCCCTTGAATTTTCATCCTCAGACATGGTCTGGTTTGCCAGCAGGATCTGTTTGCAAAGACTGCCCTGCAGGGTTCCCGTGCTTTTCTTGGGAACCAAACCCTGCTCTCTTTTCTATTCGCTCTGCACACCCATCTTGGCTGCCCTGATCCTGTGGGTTTATTTTGCTCGGGAAGGCTTCAGTCATGCTGCCACAGTACTTTTAAGGCAGAATCTACTATATTGTATATAGTAGTAGGAGGAGTAATAATGTTTAGTTGCAGTGCTAGTGACAGAGCAGGAAAATGAGGCATGTTGCCAGCCCTTGGCAACACAATCACTGAAAAAAAAAGATTAACCTAAACTAGATTAAAAGTATTAGTCATTCTCATAAATAAAAATGAAGGAAAACTGAATTGGGAGAAATATAGATAGCTGTCCCAGGGATGAGTGTGAAAACTGGAGGGCTGTTTCCTCTGAAGTCCATCCTCTGAGCTCTTTTCAGTGACTTGGCCAGCTAGTTGTTTGCTCCTTTCACAGTGTGCTCTGCTCATCACCCACATTCTGTTCCCCAAAATGCTTCAGCTCTGTGGCCTGGTGCCTTCTGCCTGCTGCTGTGAGGTACTGTTTTCACCTTTCTGGTCCCTGTTAGGGGACTTGACCTAGCTGGGTTTGAATCCTTTTTACTACTTTACTTTACTACTTACTGGCTATGTGGCTTGGGCACATCATTTAATCTCCTAGCGCCTTAGTTTCCTAATCTGTAAAACCCTGCATAGACCGGAGCCATGGCTTTTAAAGGCCACAAGATTTAAAGTAGTCCACGGTAGCATCAAAGAGATGTCAAGTAACAACCAAGTGTACAAGGTGTGAACCCAGTAATCAAAATATGCTGAATGGCCAAATTCGTGCAGATCAAGACCGTGGACAGCTCCCAGCGCCCTGGGTGATGACTTTACAAAGAACCGGTTCCTATTGCAGTGCAGCTACAGTAATTTCCTAATTGATTAAGGATGTTCAAGGAGCCCACAGTGTTGCCTTGCACATGGTTGGGCTGTTTGAGATCTTCTAACCCAACACATATTGCTGAGAGACCTGTGAGGAGGATTTAGGTTTTCCAGAGGGGGAATAGAAATAGGAAAGCATTCCTTTCTCCCCTCAGAATGATCATACGTGGAAATCACATTGTTTTTTAGTTAAAGAATAGAGATGTCAACCAGGTTTTGAAGCTTAGAAAAAACAAACTCAGCTCTTCACTGTTACAAAGAAAGTGTATAGGCTGCCTGTAAATAATCCATATTTTATTGTGAAAATGGCCATTCTCCCAAAATTGTTATACAGATCTAGTGCAATTCTAATCAAAATACCAATTAGCATACCTCACAGATCTAGAGAAATCATTCCTAAAACTCATCTGGAACCAGAAGAGACCTAGAATAGCAAAGGCAATTCTGGGCAACCAAGACAAGGCAGGAGGCATCACAATCCCTGATTTGAAGTTATACTACAAAGCTACTGTGATAAAATCAGCATGGTACAGGAATCAAAACAGACCTCAAGATCAATGGAATGATTAGAAGATACAACCACAACTACAAACACACTCAGCCACCTTATCTTTGACAAAGGGGCCAAACATGTTCACTGGAGAAAGGTAGCCTCTTTAATAAGTGGTGCTGGAAAAACTGGCTTTCCATATGCCAAAAACTGAAACTAGACCCAAGCCTATCACCATGCACTAAACTAAAGTCAAAATGGATCAAAGATCTAAATATTAAAACAAAAACACTAAATCTGCTGGAAAACAAAGCAGGTAGAAATATTGAAGATGTAGGGGTAGGCAGAGAATTCATGAACAAAAATCAAACTGCATGGAAAATACTTCCCAGAATCAACAACTGGGATCTCATCTTATTAAAAAGTTTTTGCATGTCAAAAGAAATCTCCCAACAGAGTGAAAAGAAAACCCACAAATTGTGAAAAACCTTAGTCAACTGTCCCTCAGACAAAGGACTTCTATCGAAAACATATAAAGAATTTTAAAAAATCAGGCCCCCAAAATTCAAAGACCCAGTCCATAAATGGGCATCTGAGATGAAAACACACTTCTCAGCTGAAGAAATATGAATGGCAAATAAATACATGAAAAATGTTCAGCATCATTGTTCATTAGAGAAATGCAAATTAAAACAACACTGAGATTCCATCTCACTCCAGAAAAAATGGCCAGGATTAAGAAAACAACCAATAACAAATGCTGGAGAGGCTGTGGGGAAAAAGGAACCCTTCTCCACTGTTGGTGGGAGTGTAGACTGGTGCAACCACTGTGGAAATCAGTCTGGAGGTTCCTCAAAAAGCTAGGACTGCAAGTCCCTTTTGACCCAGCTATTCTGCTTCTGGGCATATTCTCAGAAGAATTGAAAACATCATACCACAGTGATATATGTGCATCCATGTTTATAGCAGCACAATTTGTAATAGGCAAATCTTGGAAACCACTCAAATGCTGATCAACTGAGGAATGGATAAAAACCATGTGGTACTTTTTTTATACAATGGAGTACTACTCAGCTATAAAGAAGGATCACATTGAAGCTTTTATAGGCAAATGGATATGACTTGAGACCATACTCATAAGTGAAATAAATCAAACTCACATGCGTAAACGCCATATTGTCTCCCTAGTATAAGAAACTGAAAAAGTAAATAAGATACAAAATCTTCAACAAATATTGTGAAAGCATAAGAAACTGCTCAAAGGGGAAAAATAACTCAGGGAAAAGGAGAAAAGAAGGAAGGGAAAAGAAAAAAAGATATAAAATTGTATGTATACACTCAAGATAGCTAAGATGATTGCACCACTAACTCTATTAGTTCTTGGAACAAAACAGTTAACATTCACAGGATTAGATCGATTTTGCATGTCTGTATCTGGTAATCTGAGTAACTCTTTTGAGGATGACTATGTAAAACAACCACCCTTGGTATGTCCCTACCACGTTGTTTTGAAAGCCTATCTTGTTACTGTTTTGGGCTGTCTGCTATTGTTATTTATTTGTCTCTTTTGTTTCTTGCTTTTCTTATGTTTTGTTTTTTATTCCCTCTAACACAGAAAGGATACATGTACGTGTATAGGCTTATACATGCTTAGAACTACTCCTAAAGAGTTTACAAGAACTGATTTTATTACGTGTGATATTATTATGTATGAACAGCTACTTTGACGAAAATGAGACATTATGGTAGCCATTGCTGATATCTTACCATCATGTTTTGAAGTCCAATGATGCTTTTATTCTTTGATTTGATTGGTTTTAGTCTGTTTTCTATTATTTGATTGCAATATGTGAGAAGGTGTGGACAGCTGTTTTGAAGAAAATAAGAAGCATTATGATAGCCATTTTTTATTTCCTATTGTCTGATTTTGAAGGCCTGTAATGCTTTCGTTCTTTTGTTTTGATTGGCTTTATACTATTTTGTTTTGTTTGAATTTATTGTGTGTGAAGGTATGAACAATTCTTTCGAAGAAAACGAGAGACACTGTGGTAGCCACTGTTGATTTCCTGTTGTCTGGTTTTGAAGTCCTGTATTGCTTGCATTGTTCTGTTCGGATCTGCTTTGTTCTGTTTTATTTTGTTTTGTTTTATTCTCTTTAAAATAAAAAGATTTTTAAAAATCCAAGTTTTGAAATTTGTATATAAGTAGATTTTATAACTGAAATATTTGTGCCTACTTCAGCAGCTGAAAATAATTGAGATATTTTAGATATAACAGGTTTTTAAACTTGCTGATTTTTGTAGTGTAATGAATCCAAAGAAGAAAATCACAATCTCCAAAGTTTCCTCATTTTACATCAGGGCTTTTATAATGTAAAAATATAAAGCAGGAATTAAACTCATGGGTTCTGATCCTCATACTGAATTTTGTTAGCTATGAGACAGTACCTCATACTTCTCCATATTTCAGCTTTCTGTCTTGAGTGGGCACATGTATGAGGACAGTGTTACTTGTAAGATTGAGTGGGTTAATTTTCATAAAGCACTTAGAAGCTGCCTTATTAAATGTTAACCTATATTATGATTATTTGTATATGGTATTATGTTTCTTTATTGTAAGGTACCTCTCCACTCTTCCAGGTCAGTATACTGCAGTTTTCTACCATTTTATTTTGATACCGAATCTAAAATAAGAATCCAGATCATGTTGTATAGATGTTTTGCAATATCCTTGCCTAAGAGAAACAGCATTTCACATTCTTAGAGGTCATACCCTTTGAATTGAAGACAGAGTTTGGTCTTCAGATTAATAACTCGGGGCAGAAGGCAGCCCACAGAAACTGAACTGTAAGATGTGAGAATGTGTTCTTCTCTGCTCCTTTTCCACCTTTCTATTTTGCTAAATGTTATAAAATAACCAGTGCCTTCAGCTATATAGAATTTGGCCCTTCTTTTGTCTCCTAATGTGGGAAGGAGGGATGATTTCAAAACCACTTGCTATCTCCCTAATCTCTGAGTACCTTCCAGGAAACTCTCCAGGTTTGATGTGAAATTGCCTCTGGGCCCAGTGAATTTAGGAAGATGAATCTAAAATGTATGCAGTTTAAACCCACCTGGTTCGCATTTCTCTTTTCACTTGAACTTTTCTTTTGCCTGTGCTTTACTGATTTACATCACACTCCTCAGGAACCCTAAGGCAATTTACAAATTAAAACCACAGAATATTGAGATCACTTCACACCCTACAAGTAAGCAAGTCCCCTCTGTTACCATACTAACATCCAGCTGTTATTGACATTGCATGCTGAGAAGGAAACACCAGAGCTTAATTAGTCCAGGCCTGGAGGAATCTTCCTTTTCTTACTATCTGGGACAGTAGAGAAACCACTATCTGGCTAGACCTAAGACTCAGTGTTGGCTGTATGAATGTGAATTGTTATTAATTCTGATTTATTCTCTCTTCTGGTGTTCACTCGTGATGCTTCTATCTCAAATTTTTCTCAAAATGATATTCAGAATTCCTTACGATGTGACTTTCTCTGGTTCGTGACAATTCATCAGTAACAAATATCTGATATTTCACATTCTTATATATTGCCTATCAGTCTTATAATGAGTCATTCTTGTCTCTTTTATTTGAATAAATAGCTTAATATTTTTGGAGTCAGAGCTGTTTTTGTTTTGTGTTGCTGTTTTTTGAATCTCGATTCAACAATCTTGCTTTCATCTAGGAAAGACATTAGAGTAGTACTATAGTTGTCTTTACTACATTTATTTTTCCTATGCACTGTGGATAATTTGTAAAATTTATTTGCTATCAAATTCCACATCTTTCAAGGAAACTCACTGGATTTCTAGCCAAAACTCTGATTGGAAAATCTTTGGGATATGTTTTATTCCATTAAAATATACCATTCAATGTACAAAATTGAATAGATATGAAGGAAAGAATCAGTTAGTACTATAGAATAAATATTTGTGTGCCCCTGAAATTTATATATTGAAATCTAACACCAAATGTGATGATTGTCAGGGTCCTTAAGAGGGGCAAGACCAATAAGATAAATACATGCATGCATACACATATACACACATACACAGACATCTAAGAGGGAAGTGACTATTGACTCACATGGTTATGGAAACTGAGAAGTCCCACAACAGGCTGCTGCAAGCTATAAAACAGAGAAATCAGTAACATGACTTATTCCTGCTCCAAAGCCTCAGTACCAGTAAAGCAGATGGTGTAACTCAGTCTGTAGCTAGAAGACTGAGAACTCAGAAAGCTGCTGGTACAAGCCTAAGAACCCAAAGACCAGAAAACCTGTAGTTCTGATGTCCAAGGGTAGGAGAAAAAGTGTGACCCAGCTGAGACAGAGACAGACAGGGAGAAAGAATTTATCTTTCCTTTTCCTTTTCCTTTTCCTTTTCCTTTTCCTTTTTGTTCCATCCGGGCCTTCAGTAGCTGCATTGAAAGTGTACCTTCTCCAGTCAGGCTATCAACTTACCTACTACTAGTCTACCCTGGAAAAATTTCCACAGATATGACCAAAAATAATGCCTTACAAACTATCTAGGTATCTCCCAATAGAATCAAGTTGAAACCTAAAATTAACCAACCCAGAAAGCAATTAGGTCATGAGAATATAGCCTTCATGAATGGACTCAGTACCCTTATAAATATGACCCTGGCTCCCTTGTCCCTTCCTCCAGGGTAAGAATGAAGAAAACCATCATTCATGAACAGAAAACAGCACTTCACCAGATACCAAGTCTGCCAGCACCTTGATCTTAGACTTTCCAGATTCTAGAATTGTGAGAGATAAATCTCTCTGGTTCATGAGTCACCTAGTCAACATAACATTCTGTTAAAGCATCCTGAACAGACAAATGCAGCTAGAAAGATAAAAAATATTACACTGACATTCATTCAAGGGCCTAACCAAGTTTTAGGCATGTGGAGTTGCATTAATTGGTCTTCCTGCCACAGAAAATAACCACTAGTAGTAGTTACCATTATGGCAAACTTTTTATATATAACATCCTTTTATCTTCTAAATAATCCTGTGATGCAGGTACTATTATTTTAGAGTTCACTAGAATAACAGTGAACAGTGTTGTATAGATCTATATTTTATATAAATAGTATGTATACATTTATACTAATATATACTATATATTATCTCTGTATATCTATGTACAGATAGCTCTTTATGTAGAGATACATATATACTATATATGGATATATATATATGATTTACAATTTAGGCTTACCATGGCTGCCTGTGGAGTCAGGTGTGGAGGAGTGCAAAAGCACAGTCCATGCCTTGGAGATATGAAGGATCCAGTCAAAAGTTGAAAGTCTGGAGATCACTGTAGCATGCTGTACAACTCCATATCAGGAAGCCAAAGGATCTGTGCTAGAAGGCTGAAGAATCAGAGATGGAAGTCAGAAAATGGACATCCAAGGCAATGGTAAAATTGGAGCTCCTTCAAAGAAACAGAAGCAAGTCTTCCTTCTTCTTTCCCGTTTTATTCCATTCAGGCTACAAGCCTATTGGTTGGTACCATTCACACCCAGGATGGGTCTTCCCTCTTCTCTCATCAGTCAGTCACACCCAGAACTAAGCTACACCAATGAGCTGGGTGTTTCTTATTCAAGTTGGCAAAACAGGATTTATACCTACATTAGTTTGACTTAAAACCTGTGCCCAGAACATCATGTTGCCTCTATTTCTCCTGCTCAATGTTGAGAAGCCTTACAACAACTTTGGTTGTCATAACAGACTCAGTAGTTCTTGATGTGGTGGTACCACTTTTAGAAAATCCTTCCTTGAGTTATAAAATATGCCAGTACAATAGGTAAAATAACCACAGGTAGGAACTGATGGCAGTCAACTCTATTCAGTTCAACAAATATTTACTGAGAGCCTGTGGTAAGATCTAAAGCTGGTTATTGTGAAGGATACAAAGATATTTGAATCATCCAGTGAATTCATCTAGGTAGCTCATAAAATCTGATCATATAAACAAAAAGTAAGGTTTTATATGAGAAAAAAACAAAAACAGGTAATTTGGATGTCAAGAAACATGTTCTCATCTCTCTTGGCTGGTCATGCCTATGAATGAATATGCACTCATCTTCAGAAGGCACCAGAAAGAAAGCACAGATGGAAATGTTGATCTTGAAATAACAGAACAAGTCTGGCTCCCTGGTTCTGAAGCCTAAGAGCCACTCCAGGACACTTGCTTTGGCTTTCTGTGGGAAAAGTGTGCCAGGATTCTCAGGGAATGGAGAAGCCCGGAGAAAGCAGCGCCATCTTCCTTTTGGTGCTGGAGCAGAATCTCAGCAACTGGGTGTGTGGATGCAAATTCCCATGCTCACTGCTACCTTACTAATGACTCCCCACTAGATCACAAAGCAAGCTGAAGGAAGTCAGTGATGGGGTCTTGTGAACCTGGAAAACTGAATTACCATGCACGGTCTGCATTGACCTGGAAAGCCTTTATGCAAATGGCTTAATTTATCAATAGAAAATACTATTAATGAGTTAAAATTATAACTGACCAATTGATTCTAGAAAAGTACAAATAAATCTTTGAAATCATGTAAGCATTCAAACATGTGAGATGGCAGATATATTGAAAAAGATTAAGCCCTGTGGAGATAATTTTATTCAGTGCTGTGGGTCATAGATATTTTGAAAGAAACTAAAGTCCTCCAGAAAATCGTAAATTTGAATCTGCCTCCTATTAAGAAAG
The DNA here is from genome assembly GCA_004365215.1 of Cuniculus paca. Taxonomy (NCBI): domain Eukaryota; kingdom Metazoa; phylum Chordata; class Mammalia; order Rodentia; family Cuniculidae; genus Cuniculus; species Cuniculus paca. Next base: position 2,826 of record RJWT010031227.1, on the reverse strand, counting down.
TTCCGTGCTTTAAATAATACATTTAAGAGACTAATGCATAAGATAAAACACTGCTATTTATTTGGGCACTTTCTAAAAAGCTGTGTTTCACATCAAGGCCAAACTGGTCTATTAGTTAAATTGATCCAACTTATCCAAAACAGACTTGTTCAGTAGATATGAGAGGAAACTGTATTAAGAGAGAAAGAGGAGATTTGCAGGAAATGGAAGAGGAGAAATGAAAATTATTTGAAAACTTAAATCCTGGGAAATAAATTTCAAATACTGATTACTATGAGTTGGCACTTTAATGAAGGCCATTCAGGAAATGCACGTACTTCATCTGACCAGATAATGGTTAACCTCCTTTTATTTCTCAAGTTTCCCTGTATTTGGATAAGTGGCCCCACACTTCTTCTTCCTGTCTATGGTATATATAGCTCCCAACAATCTTGTCGTATGACCTATCACTTCAAAGTGTCAGTTCTGAGGCATGAATAATCATGGGGCATGTCTCAGGTTGCAACTCATTTTAAAATATATCAGAAAATATGGTAGTCAGTGGCTTTTGTATAAAAACTGGATCTCTACAGGTAGGGCAGACATTTTTAAAACATCTTCCCCTTTATTAGCCTTTAAAATTTTAGTCAGCATGTACTCTGGGCTCCTGTACTGGGGCCAGCACTGCTAAGCGAAGCCATGACTACATGTGACAGAGCCAACGAGCATGGTACATGGTTAAGACCCACAGCCATCCAGTCACCAGGGTGGGGGGCAAGGGTATTTTCAACTCGCAGAGTAAGACAGAAGTAGGAATTGGGAGGGAAGCTCCACATAGTTTTGTGACTCAGACTCACATGTATTCTGTATGTCTCATCCTCAGCTTCCACATCTGGAAATAAAAATACCCTGACTTCTCACAAGTTACTTTATTCACATTTAGACATTGCATTGTGAATAATAACTATTTGCACAAGGTCTTTCAGGATTTCAGTTTAATATTAAGAAGGAAGAAAGATGAATTTTCGGGTAAAAAATCAAAGATTGATATTATTAAAACTGATAGATGTGGAGAAGTCCTTGACGTGCACCTTAAGTTCTGTTCTGATATCTTTCCCATGATTTAGTTCTTGGTCCTGAAGTCACACCTTCCCCATTGATGAAACCATGGCCCCTGTGTACCCTATTTAATGAGAATTAATTAGTATTTTTTTAAGATGAAAAGCCTAAGAAGACTACACAAAATTGAGCCAGTCCCCTCTGTTGCTTATTTCTCTAAGCAACAAGAGAAAACATTATCTCTCAAATGCAATTTTCCATTCCCTATCTGTTTTGCACAAAGGTACTTTATAAGGTGAAAATATTACATACTTTCAAATGAATTAAAAATTCTCCTTGATCTTCCATTAGGGTTTCTCTTCTCCAAGTAATGTGCTGCGGTTCATTCTCACAGCCTCTGTGTCTGTTCCAATGACTACTGGAACTCCTAGCAAACTTGGTTTCATTTGCTTATGAAGAAAGCTTCTTCCAGGGTTGCTATATATTTTTTATACAAAATAGAAGCAGTTTTACAATAAAATTAAATTTTGGGTTGATACTGTCTTTCACCTAACTTTGTGAAAGTAAAGTTTTCTAAACGATTCCTAGTGACAGGAAGAACATCTATATTTTAAAGGTCTCTATTTCCTTATGCACTCATATATGTAAAGACACCCTGCTAACCCACTTAATAATCATTCTGGAGTATCAGCTGTTCTTATCTTGTGAAGACTCAGACATTTTCATTTTGCACAATCTACCCTTAGTATTCACCTGTTAAAAAGAGCTCTTTTGGAAAACCCAGAAAATATGACTCAGAGTACTATCAGCATGAAAATGTTAATTTGATTATATTTCACACTCTGGTTAAATTTTTCTTCTCTCAGTGTTAAAAAATTCTTATGAACTTTTGCAGTAACTTCACCCTAAATGGTTTATGATGTCAATAATTCATACTGTGCAATACTTCTCATTTTGTATGATACCCTGAAGTGTCTACTTGAAATTATATAATGAAAAGGTCATGAAAAATTTAAAATTTCTTATTTTACACAGTTAAGAGACCATAAATCATTCTTGCATTAAACCAAACTCTGTCCTCTGTTTTTTCAGTCTTCAATCAATGGTAAAGGATGAGGTGTGGAGTAAAGTTCTGGGTTTCAGCCATTTCAGAGAATCTTCCATTTGGAAGGAGCCCTACAGCTCCTCCTTTCTCCAGCCTCCTGTTCCTCATTGCACAGTTGTCTCATCCCTGATGTCCTTGGCAAGTGTTTCCCAGGCCTTTTCATGAGAAAATCAGTAAGAGGAAACCTGCTTCTTAGAAGGGAGGCAAATGCAGTCATGGGTGGTTGAGGTTATAGGAAAAATAAATGCTTTTTGAATGGAGACAAAAACCTTCTACTTGTATCTGTCAAATAGTTTGAATTCTGCACTCAGGAAAAAAAAAATTTTTTTTATTCTTTCCCCTGCCCCAGCATCCCCAGAGGTATTTGCAGATAAATACCTCTCACATTCTCAAACTCTCACTCATGGAAACTTCTCTCAGAGGATGGAAGAATGGTTTTCAGAATATTTACCATCCTGATGATTTTCTATGATGCACTTCACTTTGGAAAAAAATCTTTCTAAAATGTATATACACATGCATGCATACTTCTTATTTTTAAGTATATACAGTAGAAAATAAAAACCTCCCCAAAATCTTCCCCTGACCCAGAACTAATACAACCAGTCTGAGCTATTCTGTGAATATTCTTCTGGTCATTGGTCTCCCTTAAAATGCATATTTTACGTGAATAATTCTGTTCC
>RJWT010031226.1:0-14421 GCA_004365215.1 Cuniculus paca | reverse complement strand
TTCAATTATATGGGTGAATTTTGGGAGTATTAAAATGTTAACAATATATAGTCTTACCATCCATAAATTTAGTGTATCTTTCCATGTATTCAGATATTTGATATTGTTTAGTTTTTATTCATTCATGTATTTATAATTACTTAGTTTTTAATCTTTCATGTTATTATATACCTTTTTATTACATGTAAGTATTGATGTTTTTTGAGGTAACTGCATAGTTTATTTTTAATATTTTCTTATTGTGTATGCTAGAGTCAAGACCTGCAAAGTGGTTAATTATGGAAAGAAGTCAAGTTTGAAAACACGTCTTTCTTTTGTTATTGCAATGCATTACAGTGATATAAACAGGAGGCCAAACAACAAAGGCTACCCACCCCTGCTTACCTTGTTTTGAGCAACACTGGGTGGGAGTCAGGTAAATTAATGCGGACATTGGAGGAGCAGCCCATCTCACACACTTACATACACAAGTGTTAGGGTGCAAAGGGAGATATTGACTTGTCCTCTTTGCTGAGGGGTCCCCAAACAATAGGCCCCTGTTTTAAGGAGCCAGGGCCTGAGTAAGGGAAATAGGGAAGGGCCAGGAGTTGAAAACTGCTGAGTCAGGATGGAGAAAAGTGCTCGAAGTCTCCATAGTAAGGAGGACTTGCACCAGAGACGTGCATTGTGCTTGAGGGAACTTGGTCTCACCAGAATCCCCACCCTCTCCCAGGAAGGCCTAGGAAGTTGAGTCAGCACTGCAGTCTTGGGATTAACTTCTTCAGGTTATGCTGTGCTCTTTCTTTTATATATCTTTGGATTTTCTTTGTGAATAGTTTGATAAGAATTTTACATCTGTGTGAAAGTATTGTCCTGTTAATTTTTTTTTCTAGTTGGTCTTCATCAGGGAATACTAGGAATACTAATCTTCTAAAAGCAGATGCAATGAGATTTTAGTCTTTAAAAATTTTCTTAAAAATATTATTTCTTTTTAAAATATTTCTTGATGGAATCCTCTCCTCTTTGTACTTGGGAGTTTTATGAGAAACTTTTTAGTAATACATTTAGTTTTAAAAGAATATAGAGCTATTAAATTTTTTTCTTTCTTTTGTGTCAGTTTTGGTAAGTTGCGTCTTCCCAGAACTTTATTCATTTTAAAGTATCTTTGTGTATTTCAGGAAGCAGTTTTGTATAATGAGTGATTAAATATGGAGATTTATAACCACTCTGATGGATTTGAAAGCTGTGTTTGTTACTTGTGAACTCTGACTTTATTTTCACTGTGGTTTAATTTCCTTACCTGTAAAACAGCAGTAAAATAGTGCCTACAATAGAAGGTTGTCTACATGATTAAGTAAGATGATACATTTAAAATAAAGAAAGAGCTTGAGGAATGGTAAAAGTTTCATGTGTACAAGCAGGAATAACTAAAAAAACACATAGTGCTTATAATACATCAGGTATTTTATGTGCACATGTCAAATCATGTAGCTGCCCAAAGAAATAGTAGTATTGTTGTCATCACTGATTAGTAAGGAAACCAAGGCATAAATTGTTTAAATAACTGGTGAAACTAGGATTCAAATTTGGGCAGTTTAGCTCCACATTCTATTGTCAAAGTGCATAATTTATATTTCAGTTCCTGATTAGTTAAGACTTGACTTTGATAAGTGTCTTTGTAACAGGCTGAGTGATGATGCACTTTCTGGATCATATCTGATGTCATTTTTTTAATTTATTGGCTTTGTAGACTATATTTGATCCTCTTTGAGTCTTTAGTGCTATAATCTTTAATCTCTTTGGTTTTCTTTGATACTAAACAGACTTAGCCTTTGATACTAAGTCTTCTATTTATCCTTTATTAAATTTTAGATGTCATTGAGTTATTGTTTATATTTTATATTGAATGAGGATCATAACACTTGAAATGGAATTGTAGTGCTTGTTAGGTGGTTATCTCTGGGATATTTGTTTTGAGGCAAGATTATATCTATTAAAGATAATTTTATTTTTTTAAATTTTTAAAAATTTTTTTGTCAGTTTTGAGACAGCTCTCACTATGCAGTTCAAACTGGCCTTGAGCTCACTTTGTAGCCCAGGCTGGTCTCAAATTTGCAACTATCCTGCTGCCTCAGTCTTTCAAGATATTTTAAATTACATTAATGTTTCAGTGGTATATGAGTATAGTTAGATTGTATTTGTGTTGTATGTGCACATATTAAATGGCACATGTACATATTTAATTTGCACATCTGTCTTGGTTACTTTTCTCTCGTTGCTGGGACAAAACACCTGACACCCAAAGTGAAGTAAGGAAAGGTTTATTTAGCTTACAGTTTCAGGAGATTTCAGTCCATAATCAGCTGGCTCCCAGGCAGGGTGGCATGGCACTGGGGCAACACTTCAAGGCAGCAGCCAGAGCAAAAGAGAAAAGGCGAAAACAAACCTCTTCTCCTCCCTTATATTGTACACAGGCCAGCGCCCTCCCCCCAGAGTGGGTGTAGCACTCATAAAATGTCCTTGCCCTCATTTGCACAGGATGAGGATATTTACAAACTAAGAACCCTGGCTCCCTGCTGAGTCTCTGGGTTACTCTTCTCAAGTTGACACAATGTATCAACCATAGCAACATCCTATATACATATAATGCCATTATATTTATTAAAGTTGCTGTTGGGGAAAAGCTGTGATGCCATATATACTTTTATTTTGATCAGTAGTTTAAGTGTGATCTATCTGTTTATTGAATACTTCTGTAGTCCTTTTCTTTAGAGGAAGAACATACCATTTACTCAATTGTAGATTGAGGAAACTGCGCAATATACAGGCATAATGATGTAAAACTTTAGAGAGAGACTTAAATGTATGAGTTTTACGAAAAATCCAGATTACAAATACTATATAGTATTTGCATTTTGTGAATAAAATGTGTAGAACAGGTGTACCTCGCTTATTTGGTACTGTTGATAAACTGATAGAAAGCTGGGGATATAGCTCAGCAGCACAGTGTCTGCGTGGCAAAGCACGAGATTAAATAAACCGATAGAAGGAGTTATTATCAGAGAGGAAGTATTGTTTAAATAATTGGAACAATGCAAGACAAAAGACAAAGAATTGTAATCCTTTAAAATTTAGTAAACTTGTTAAATAAGAACATCATATATTTCAGATTCTTCATAAATTAAATGTTAGTTTGTCCTTCAGTTGAGAAGATTTGAACCACAAAGCTGATTCTCTTCAGCATACTTGGAACACCTAAAATCTCATGAACATATAATCTCACAATTACATAATCTAATGGTGATTTTTTTCAGGTATTAAAATGCCTGTGTGTTTTAGTTAACACTGTAATGTTTGAACAGAAATGGTTTCACTTTTCTGTTTTCTCATTAAAGATTGAAAATAGAAGCTATCAGACCTAATTTTCTCCACATTTCACCTTATTCACTCATTCTGTAGATGTGGTGTGTGTCTTTAGTGTAACCCTAATTTTCCTCTTAATATTGTCAACACATATGGAGAAGTTGGATGAGCATTTTCTTGCTTACTAAGGGGCAAGTTCCCTCCTACCTGATCCCTTCTTTTAGGCCAACAGTAGTATTTAGTATTTACCTTACCAGTGAAAAACAAAAAATGAGCCTGACTTGAAAACATAATAACTAGGAAACGTGGGGGAGTGTAAAGTTAAAACTGAGAGGTTAGGGGATGGGAATGTAAAAGGGTGGCAGAGCGCTAGCCTGGCATGTACCTTGTGTAAGAGGCCCAGGAATCAGTCTCCAGCACTGCTGTCAGTCAGTGAATTTGAGGTTCAGATTTTTGGTAAAGGTTTTCAGCAAGTCTGTGTGACTCTGAGGAATGTAGATAACCTCTCTGGGAACTTACCTCATTTATAAAATGAGTAGTGCATTAGATTGATATGAAAATTCCCTTTAATTCTCACATTTTATGATGTTATAATGCTATAGGGATTTGGAAGAGAAAGAAATTTGGAAATGTAAGATTATCCAGATATAAGGAAGTATGAATAACTTTTAGAATAAACCCCTTCGTGCTACTTTTAATATTATTAACCTGTAATATTTTTTCTAATTTGGATTTTAATCATACACTTTCTAGGCCAAGGTCTCTAAAATATATGAGTTAATTATAAGGCAGTCACTTTTCATTTATTGCTAATCGAGTCTTAAGTTTGTGAGAAATGACTTACAGTAAAAAGTATTTTGATTTGAAAAGTGTGTCTTTCTATATAACAAAATAAACTGAACTTTTAAATAGAAATTCTAGATAAACATGACATGTTATTTGTGTATCACATTTGTTGTATGTACTTCATACCATTACTGTTTTGTGTATATTATAGCGTAAGTTGCTTTTCATTTTTATTATTAAGAGTGAAAGAGTTTCAAAAATTAGTTATATTTGTCCTAAACTGAAATGAGTTAAGGTAATCAGTTTCTGAATTAACTTTTTATTGTAATATACTTAGTAGAATTTAAAGTTATCTATAGTATTCCTGTACATACAGCAGGCTCTCTTTCAAAAGGAGTTTCTTGTAATCCTATTCTCTCTTTTAGTAGTGACCTCGTGTTTTATTAAGAAAATACATAATCAGGAATTAAGTTGATATTTTGAGATGCCTTGGTAGCTGGCTTTTACTATTACACAGAATAGTTATTCTAAATCACAGCATCCCAGATAACCACTAAAATCACTGCACTGTGGTTTCCTGAAAATGCCATAATCCTTCAAATGCCACATTAAGCTGAGAGAGAAAACCATCAGTAGTGCTTGCACAGTTATGTAGAAGGATGAGCTATGAACCAAGTGAAAATATGTTCTGGAAGAACAGTAACCTTTTCCTTGATGTGTGCATTTCCCATTACATTTTTGACACAAAATGTTGCAAAATGATTTAATGGTGGCATTTTGTTTTGCTGACTTTCCCTTTTTTCATTACAAAGAAATCAGAGTTAGGACAAGAATACTGTATAGGAGAAGAGTGACCAAGCACTGAATTCTGTAACAAGGCTCTTTTTTAATATAAATTAATAAAAATATTTTAGAGACATTATGTTTTCCTTTAACACTGAATATTAACTGGAGTATATAAAAATCATTCAGGTTTATTATATTGTCAAAAATGGTGTTCCTTAAAGCTGATGGTTTTGCTCTGTTACCTTCCTCCTTTTTTTTGTGGTAACCTTTGATCATAATTGACATGTCAGTAACTGAGAACCCTTTACTGTACAGACCTAACCTACTTAGCACAGGTAATGTAGAAATATCCTAGTTTTGATTGGGATAGATACTGTTAGATCTATTTATAGAGGAAACAAACACTAAATAGACTCAATGATCTAAAAGATGAATGCCTGTTAACTCTCAGAAGGTACATTTCTATTAGGTAAAAATGTCTAAACTTATCCTACCTAAGTTAGTACAGAGTTTATTTGCATCCATGAAAATGTACTGAGTGAAGCTGGATATAGTAATGTGCCAAAATACATTTTGTAAGACTTCTGCAACATTTGACTTTCAGTGCTATTATTGATGTGAAGTGTCTGGTATGGACCATGTTACACATCATTTCACAAATGAGGCTTTATATCGTATAGCATATTTGTCAGTACAGTATTTCAGTTTTTTAAAAAGTGCAGTCAGCCATAACATTATTCTTTTCTCACTTAGAATTATGTAAATATTCATAAAAGTTGCAATTTCAGCAGAGGGAATTGGAATTTCTTATTTAATATGTCTTTCATTGTTTCTCTGTGCACAATTTGGTAACTTTCTAGAGACTTTATTACTCTTAGGAGCTCTGCAGGTATAGTTACATTTAGAATTTTTTTTTTGACAATATTAAATCATCTTTTTTTCTGGCTAATATCTCATAGAAGAGTTTGTATTTTGTTTAGGAATCTTTTATCTTCCTTTTATCTTATTTAACTCTTGCAAACAACATTTCTGGAGATGAAAAAACTAAGGTAATATGCATTACAGACATACATCCTCGTCCTTTCCACTACAGGTGGCCGAAGGACTTTGTTATTGCTGTGATTAAAGCGTGCTCTGTTGAGCGCATACATCAGATACCCGTCAAATACAAAGTCCGAATTTTGAGTTCAGAGGAAATTTCTAAAGAGTTGGGCATTATACTTTCATTTGTTTCTCTTATTAGATATTAGTTATTATCTATCCCATTTATTATGGTGTAACGATGAAGATAATGTGTAAGAGAGTTGTCATCCCCATATTGCTGCTGTGATTATGGCCTAAAGTGATAGTGAGAAATACTAAAGAAGTACTTGCAGGAAATGTGCAACTCTGGTTTGGTACATGCAACAGCACATGAAGAGTTAATAGTATTCTCATATCCTTGTAGAAGAAAATTAAAGAGGAATAACTTTTTTTGGAGAACACTTTGCCAATCTGAATCACAGGCATTAAACATGAGGATGGTGTTTCTGAAGAAGCAGCACCTGTAGGACTTGTTCAGAGGAATATTCAGGATTAGCATTTTTTTGGTATGCCACATAAATACCTAGGCATATGAGAAAGGTTAATGAATTATGGTACAACATAAGTTTCTTTTCTCTTATTTGATCACTTTTTTCATCATTAAAAAGAACAAGGTTATGGGAAGACCTACAGTTCAAAAATCTTTTTTGTTTAAGATGTAGAATCTTAATTTTTATAAAAAATAATTATTTGATTTTAAATCTTTTGTGTATCTATAAATTGTTTATAATGTTGCCAGGTGCTGTGATACATACCTGTAATCCTTGCACTTTGGAAAACTGAGGCAGGAAAAGTGCAGATTTGAGTTCCACTTGGGCAGCTTTGCGATGCCCTGTCTCAGAATAATAAAAAATAAAACAGAGCTGGGCTGGGGATGCAGTTTAGTGGAAATCCCCTGGATTCAGTTGCCATTACCACCAAATAATACTTTTACTTTGCGTATCTTAAATTAGGTTAATGAGTTCCTGAATTCTTTCTTTACAGTTTCAGTACTCACTTTGCATTTTTTACAGATAATCTATCTATAAAGATAGGTAATTTCTTTTTTTTACTTCAGTCATTTCCTAGCATTCTGTGCTTTTCTGATTTAATCACATGCTTTGTTAACTTCTGTGTCTCAGGCTTTTTATATCACAAATACTAGGAGTAACTGGAGATAAAGAAAGTTTAGGATAACTAAACATACTCAGTTCACTCTGACCAAATTGAGATTTCTCAGTTTCTTCCTAATGTATACATGATAACTCTCACCAACTATGTCAGGATCCCTTCTTTAGCCCTCTCAGTAGAATTTTGAAGAATTTCATTTTTCTAATCCAAGATGACAGGTCAGAATCTGTTACATTCTTCTTTGCCTTCTAAACATATGCATGCATGCTTTCTCCTTCTTTCTTCTTCTTGTCTTCCTAAAAATGAATGATAGCCAGTAAAACAAATGGGACTGTAGAATGAATGGGTAATTCAAGAGAAAAGGCAGAAGAGAAGAGACGAGGCTCTGTGAGCATAACCAGAAGCCAGGAAGTCCTTACAGAAAAGGAAATAGATGCAGGCAGAAGTTTATTAAGTGTTTATTTGAAATAGCACAATTTGTACTTGCTTTTTATTGAACCTATAACAGTATATAAGTAAAGTATAAAAAGATGCTGTATAAGCTACTATTTTTGTAAGTACTAACACTGTAGTAGAAATAATTACAAAACTTAAACTTCGAGATGTTCAGTGAGAATATATACATACATTTTGAAAAATAACATAGTGTAACATTTCGGTGTAAGTACTTCAGTTTTAAAGATGTTTAATGATAGGCCAGATTAGAATACATATTTTAACTTACTGGATTGATGCTGTTTTCTCTTTCTTTTCTTTAAACCTGCTCCTTTGAGGAAATCAAATTAGTTTAATTTACGGTAGACTTTCATCCACAGTTTCAATTTCCTGCAATCAATTGTGGTCTGAAAACTTTAAATGGAAAATTCTAGACCTAAACAATTCCTGAGTTTTAAGTTGCATGCCATTCTTTCTGAGCAGCATGATGAAATCTTCTGCTCTCCTGCCCAGGATATAAATCAAACTATCCACACTAATGGTGTACATTACCAGCCCATTGATCACTTAGTAGTTTCTTTCCTATCAGACTGAATGTTGTGGTGTCATAGTGCTTGTGGTCAAGTAACCCTTATATTATTTAGTAATTGTCACAAAGGGCAAGAAAAATTATAGTATACATAGGGTTCAGTACTGTCTACAGTTTTAGGCATCTACTGGAATATATCCCCATTTGGACATAAGAATGCCTACAGTACAATTATCCATACTTCTCTCAAGTGTGTTCAGGTTCTATTGGTTGATGTTCTCTCCCTCTCCATTATAACTATTATAGGTTGACTCTGCAACAGCTTATTTTTTTTTTCAAATTTGGTATCATATAATGGACTTTATTCTTAATGACAATTAAGCTAATTTTTAAAATAGCTAGAATTTATATGGTCATATATATATAATAAATATATATATAGTATACCATAGTTAAATATTTTTGTCAATGTAAATTCCACCCCCCATAATTCCTATTCCAAAGATCATGATAGTGTGGTAGGTCATGGTAGATGCACATTCTGTGTTTTCACAGGTATTATTCTATTTCCCCTTGGACATGAACATGCAATGAGATCATAGCAAAGGTTTTTCTCAATCTGAAGGGTTGATCCTGGCTTCTGTTGTTTTAGTTGGTATATGTTTGGAATACATAATAGCTACATTCATTTTAGGGAACTGGTACATATACATGTTACATCTTGATCATTTTTACCACCCCTACCATCCTCTCTTCTTCCCCTTTATCCAGAGAATTGGCAATTTGATTGTAGTTTTTGAGGTTGATGATTTATTTATACACACATTGATTAGCCATTTGAATATTTTTTTTTTTTTTTTTTTTTTTTTTGCGGCACCGGGGATTGAACTCACGACCTTGCGCTTGCCGGGCAGGCGCTTAGACCACTGAGCTAGATCCCCAGCCCAGCCATTTGAATTTTCTTGTCTGTGAATTTTCTTTCCATATGTAGTGTCTGTTTATGGAAATACTTTTCTTTATTAAGAATGAATTTATCACATATCTTTGTATGAGCTGAATTTATTTCTCTTTCAGGTTGTTGAAGTTCTTTTTGTTTTTGCTTTGTTTGCTAATGCTACTTTTTGCCAAATTGAAATTTAAATGTATTGTGAGTTTTGAGTCTGATGAAAGAAAAACCAATTTGATGTTACTGTGAAATATCCAATGAATATCTTATACATTACTTAGGCGGGAAATACATAGTGTCTTTATGCATTAAATGATCACATGGTTGAGATTTTTAAAGATCTTCTGAGATACTTTCATTTAGAAATAACACTTTTATTACATATGGTAGCATTAACATAAAATTTCAATTTTGCACTACTGGAATATTGTCATGTTTTTCTATTGATTTTAAAAATAGTAGTTTTCAAAAACTTTAATTGAGTTGTGAATATTAGGACTGCTGATTTTCATACATGGTGAAGCTACTTGTTGATGTTATAATCTTTTATTTATAATGGTTTTTTTTTTTTTTTTTTTGTGGCACTGGGGATTGAACTCATGACCTTGTGCTTGCCGGGCAGGTGCTTAGACCGCTGAGCTAGATCCCCAGCCCTGTTTTTGAGACAGGGTCTCTCTATGCCATTCAGGCTGGCCTTGAGCTCACTTTGTAGCCCAGGCTGGTCTCGAACTCACAACAATCCGCCTGTCTCAGCCTCCCAAGTGCTGGGATTACAGGCGTGAGCCACCACGCCTGGCCTATAATGTTTTTTTTAAAGACAGGCTCTCACTATATAGTCTAGGCAAGCCTTGGCTCTGTGTAGACCTACCTGGCCTTGAACTAGAAATCCTCCTGCTTCAGCCTCCTGTGTTCTGGAATTATGGACCTGTATCACAATTTCTAGTTTGATGTATAAACTTCTGGGTAGTTTTGGTCCCTGTGGGTGTAGAATATATGCTTAGTGATTGATTCCAAAGGCAGAGATTATTCGCTTTGTGGAAATTATTTATGTACTTTGAATTGTTAAATTTATTGGCCCTTTTATTTTCTATGTATTATCCTATTGGCTTAGGTCATCATTTAATATTAGTGACCAAACTTAATCCTTAAATACTATCTTTCCTTGATTTTTTTAGTACAGGTTTATTATTCAGGTTCTTATTGGTAGCAAAACTTTCTGCCTTTTTAAAAACTGGATTTTTAAACACTTAAATTCTGAAGCCAAGTTACGTAGTTTCAGATGTTCATGCTGCGCTTACTGTGTGTGACTTTAATCCAGTTAAACTCTGTGGTTTAGTTTCTTCATCTGTAAACTGGGGATTATTGTTTCTATTTCTGAAAGTGCTGTGCGTATTAAATGAGCAGAAGTATATGATGCTTACATATCTTGATCAACTCTCTCCTGGATTGTTGCAATCACCTGTACCTTCCTGTAGTTAGAATGTTTCTAGTTTTTATCCAGTTTTACTAAAAATGAGTTACTTAAGTCTGTCCAGAATCTTCCCATTTCTTGCAAGATAAATCCATACTTTATAAGATGGTTTCTTTGGCTGTCCAAAGCTGGCTTCAATCTTGTCTTTTTGTCCTCACTTTCAGCTGTTCACAGCTTTAGATGACCTCTGTTTTGATCATTTCAGGCTATTTCTCTTTCCTAAAACATATTGTGCAGCACTTCAGATTCATTGTACAAATTGTTAACAGGGTGTCACGGTTTGTGTCTAGGTGGCTCCCCCAAGCCTCATATAGTCATGGAAGCCACTGAATCTAGCATTTGTGATTGGTTAATTGTCTAGCGCTAGGATTGGCAGTGTGAGTGCTGCACCCGCCTGGGGGTGGGGCTGGCATACAGTGTAAGGTCGGGAAGGAGGCCTGCTTTTCCCTCTTTTGCCCTGTTTACTCTTGTTTGGAGCCAGGCTGCCCCTCAGTGATGCCACCCTGCCTTGGAACCAGCTAAGTATGGACTGAAATCTCCAAGAACTGTAAGAAATAAACCTTCCCTTCCCTAATTTTGGATGTCGGGTATTTTTTCTCAACAATGATAAAAAAGTAACCAAGACACAAGGTTTCTTAAATCTTACAGTGGCCTATGCTTTTCTCTATGTCTTTGTTCCCACTGCTCTTGTGAAGACCTTTCTGTCTCATTTGACCTCTTGAAGATAACCTAAAATTTCTATTTTAGTTTCTCTTTTCTCTACTTAATGCATCTCATAGTCTACCTTCTGTATCATGTTTGTGTAATTTAAGTCCTAACAGAGAGTCAAGAGGAAAATGTTTAGACCCTTATCACTTATCCACTCTTTACTGTATACCAAACTGGATTTCCTGACATACTGTTTTTAAATTCATGCATACCTCTGTGTGTACTTTTTCTTTTGCTTCACATTTTATTTCCCATATTGCTGGTAAATTTCTACTTAGTTTTAACATTACTTTATTTCTTTTGTCTGTTAATCTACTCTCTCCTTTTCAAACAAGGACGGTACCCATTTGAAATAATATTGTCACCAGCTAGCATGGGTCCAGTTAAAGACATTGTATTAAAGTGATACATACATACACATGTTTATAACAGCACAATTCATAATGGGTAATCTTGGAAGTGGCCTGTATGTCCATCAACAGATGAATGCATAAAGGAAATGTAGCATTTATACACAAAGAAGTACTAATCTGACATAAAGAAGGATAAACTTGAGTCATTTGTAGGAAAATGAATGCACCTTGAGATTAATGGGATACACAAGCTTAAATACCACATAGTTTCTCTTATATGAGATATCCAAAATATAAAGAACAAAATGAAAGGTAGATAATTGGAAGTAGTATGTTAGGTCTTTTGCATAAGGGAAAGGAACCAAGAGATGGGGGGAGGAGGGAGTAGGTGAAAAAGAATTAGGATGTGTCACATCCATGTACCAACTCCCCATGAAGAATGTGATCATTGTGTACTCCACACATGTACCAGTAAACATTAAAATAATGGCAGAGTGAATTTACAGGCAAAAGTTTAATTGGAAAGTAAGGAAAAGTAAGGAAAGGACTCCAGCTTGAGCTAGTGAGGCCATACTCTGATGAAAAGGATCAGACTGGCCAAACACAAAATTGGGAGCCAGCTTTCAAGGATTAGCTGAGGTAGACCAGTGTCCAGTCAGTCCTTGTCAAATCCTGTAACTTGATTGACAGTTTAGTTCCTGTGGAAGGCAGCCTCTTGGGTTGAAGGGCACTCTGTCATGTGAGGCTGTGCTGAAATCCAAGATAACTCTTGGTTTAGGGCAATGGAAATTGTGAGCATAGCTGGAGGTACCTGATGTTCTTAGTCTTGAAGGGTATGGAGATAGGCTAAGTAAATTTAGGGCTAATAAACCTCATTTGACCAACTTTTAGATATTCCATGTTAAATTATTAACATGACTATATGAAGCAGAGAAAAATTTCACCCAGGATTTTGTAAAATAAAGGTCAAGCTTTTTTTCTGTTTTTAGTTACCTATTGGGCATTTGTAGGGTCAAATGAAAAGTCATAGTTTTTAGCAAAACCACTTTTTGGCAGGGAGGGGTACCGGGAATTGAACTCATGACCTTGTGCTTGCCAGGCAGGCGCTTTGCTGCTGAGCTGTATCTCTAGCCCCAGCACTTTTAAGTCTCACTCCCTCAGAAGAAAGTCCAAACTACGTTAAGGGCCCCAGGTGTTTGTCTTTTGTCCCTTGCTGGTCTCTGTGTTATGACTGTGTCAGTATGACTTCATCAGCAGTTTATATAGGCCTGTGTAACAGTACTGGTCACTGTGCATTAAATCTCTATCACTTTTAAATCTTACACTTTGTTCAGTTGTCGCCCCACCCCTGTTGGCTGCTACCAGCTTCTGAACTTCATGGAATTGTACCTGTCTTTTTTATCTGAAAAGTCAGTTAATATTTGGCATGGTATAAAACTTCAGTAATGTTTTGAATGGTTTACAAAAGGTCACATAATTAGTTAAGAGGCTTAGAATACAAACCTCTTGATTTCATTGTTCATTATTATACTGTTTCTGTAGATTCTTTATAATTAAGTTACTACAATAACCCTAGCCTTTTAAAAGAAACTTTTATAAGACAGTGAATGTTTTTATTTTTCCATGCCCTATGAACAGCACTTTTTAAGTGAACTGTTTGTACTTTTCTGTACTTCTATTCTAGTGTCTTTACTTATCATTTGAGTTGTCATTTGGAGAGGATAGCTGCTGCTTCTGCTTTAACTGTCCAAGTCTTTTCATCATTTAAATACTTAAGCGTTAAATCTTTGGTGGGATCATGTTGCTGCATGTCATCGGACTTCAGCATTTCCCTTTAGTGACAGCAGTTACTTTCATTCTGTGACATTTTATTCATTTAGTTTGGTCAGTTTTGTGTACTTGGTGATCAGCTTCAAATATATTTCTTGAGTTCTAATTGTCACAGTCACATCTTTTAAAATTCAGGACCATTATAGTAGTAATATTTTATTTTATACTTAGGATAAAAAGTGTTTGCTTTGTAAATTTCTTAGATCTTTTTGTTTCGATGTTTGGCTGAAGTCCCCCAAAATAATTTTTGGTAACAGAATGTGTTTTATTAGTGTCAGTCAAACATGTTATCTATTGGCAAGTATTGCAGTTTCATTAAACCTCTGTACTGTCAAGTAAGAAAACACAGGCATCCTCTGGGGTTGGTGAAAGTATTATTAAAAAGTGAGATTGACTGTTTAGCAATACCTGTTAGAGAGTAGGTTTTTGGCACATATTTTTTCACCTCTGCTTTTATCTTTATTATGATTATTTTAATAATTTTCCTAAATATTTTTATACATTAGATGGCAGTCTACTGACTTAATTTACTTAATATGAACCACTGTCAAGTGGTGCCATTGGAGCACTGACTGTCCTAACCATTCTGAGGTAATAGCCATTAAAATATTTTTGATAGTATATTAAATTTTGTTAGGTAATCTATATACACGCGTATTGTATTTCATTGTGTAGTTTTGTCTCTATCTTTGGTCATCCTGTAGTTTTGTAGGATAAGGAATAGATTTGTGATGTTTGTCTCCACCTTTGGTTATTTTTTTAATCAACTACAAATTTGGATTATACTAATTATTATTATTTGGCCAAATTAGATTAGAAGCAGTTAAATAAGTGAAATGACTAACCAGAAATTTCAAAAGATTTGCTGTCAAATATGAATTCTCCTCTGTAAAACCTTACACATTTTCAGAGAAGGAATTCTTTTTAAACTGTGGTCTCTTGCTTATATTGTTATCTGAACATTAAACTGTAATTTCAGCCTTTATTACCTCTCCTCAAAACAATACCCAAATTTGCTATTATATTTAATTTTATCATAGAC